>NW_024121688.1:2975266-3072191 GCF_016745375.1 Pimephales promelas | reverse complement strand
TTAACGCTCGCCAATCAGTTAAGCCTAGTTCACACTACATGATTTTAAAATGTCCGGCTGAACTGTGCGGTTCACACTACATGACTTGCTCTCAGTGCAAATCATGAGTGTTCAAGTTGTTTAGCTGTTCACACCACACAACACAACGTGATTGATCCACAACAGGGTAACTCACTACACGAGTGACAACGCACTACACAGAGATACAACCACGATCGGATGATAAGAGCATATCATTTGTGACTCAATGAGAGCTGTTTCAGTACTATATACGGTCTAAATCCTGAAAATAATCAAACAAATAACGAGTGACAACAACACGATTCTATCTGGTCTAGAAACCATGTTTTGTAACGAAAAACCACGCAAATAAAACGAACCAGAAATGACGCGAAACTGCAGAGAAGAACAACACGCGAATATGGACGTCAGACAGAAACTAGTGCTGCACACTGTTTGCTCGACGATCTGCTCTGAGAAAAAAAAATGCAAATAAGAAAAAGTAAAGATTTACCTGGTGTCCTCAACCCATGCGTTGCTATGATTGGCTGTACTCATGACATCACTGAGATTGAGTCGCGCGACTGCGCGAGATATCTAGCATGCTAGATATTTTTCTGAGCTCGGTGACCTGTCTGCGAGCTGTCTGCGAGCTGTCTTTGATGCGTTGTTGGCTCTTTCACACTAACTGATTGGCGAGCGTTAATCGTCCGCTAATCGCCCGCGATTTGCACGCGATAACACCCTGACTTGTCGGCGACTCAACGATTTGCAAATCGGGCTTAAATCGGGCTTAAAATCACGTAGTGTGAACTAGGCTTTAGTGTGAAAGAGCCAACAACGCATCAAAGACAGCTCGCAGACAGCTCGCAGACAGGTCACCGAGCTCAGAAAAATATCTAGCATGCTAGATATCTCGCGCAGTCGCGCGACTCAATCTCAGTGATGTCATGAGTACAGCCAATCATAGCAACGCATGGGTTGAGGACACCAGGTAAATCTTACTTTTTCTTTTTTGCATTTTTTTTTCTCAGAGCAGATCTTCGAGCAAACAGTGTGCAGCACTAGTTTCTGTCTGACGTCCATATTCGCGTGTTGTGTTCTTCTCTGCAGTTTCGCGTCATTTCTGGTTCGTTTTATTGCGTGGTTTTTCGTGACAAAACATGGTTTCTAGACCAGATAGAATCGTGTTGTTGTCAACTCGTTATTTGGTTGATTATTTTCAGGATTTAGACCGTATTATAGTACTGAAACAGCTCTCATTGAGTCACAAATGATATGCTCTTATCATCCGATCGTGGTTGTATCTCTATGCAGTGCGTTGTTAACTCGTGTAGTGAGTTACCTCCTGTTGTGGATCAATCACGTTGTGTTGTGTGGTGTGAACAGCTAAACAACTTGAACACTCATGATTTCACTGAGAGCAAGTCATGTAATGTGAACTGCACAGTTCAGCCCGACATTTTAAAATCATGTAGTGTGAACTAGGCTTAAACAAAATAACATTCAAGAGTTTCTGACAAAATGTTAATTGCTGCAGTCTATGTAAAAAAATTAATTTGATTTAATTTAATTATTTTTTTTAAATGATTCAATGACTCATTCATAAATGTTTCCTTACTGGATGAATCAGTGTTTTTGAACGAATCTGAATGAATGAAACGAATGAATGATTCAATGGAAAGTAACTTGTCTCCACCTACTGGTGAGGGGATGCAGTGACGTCACTTTCCCGTGGGAACGAGCGACTGCATTTAACAGGGGAAACTGCGAAAACGGAACGAATATCAGTTTAAACTAAAGCTTGGACTCGATATAAACTCACCAGAGACCCCGAGATCGTGGATATCGCCATGCTCTGATGTTTTGAGAAGGTTATTAAAGACCAGATAACTTTATATTATCGTTAGAAGAAGGTTATCTGATTAAGGATCCAAATCACGATTAAACTACACGTGTCTGATGGAGTCTGTGCTTCACACTGCTGATGCCAATAATAAACTAACAAACTGATCCTCTCATGAACATAAAATGACAAATAATTGGGTCTAATCAATACTTGTCAGAATTGAATACATTTAAACATTCTCTTGAATCGTCTGCTTTCTATTTTACCGCCTGAGCTTGTCGCAGTGCATTCTGGGATTGCATTTTTTTATAGATTAGGTTAATGTTTTCCAGGCCGTTGATTGTTCAAAACCTGCACAAATGTTCTGAACAAACATGATTTTTTTAAGCTAAAATTTTGTCATATAGCCTACCATTTTTTAGCGATTTGATTAATAAAACTTTTCTTTCTTTCTTTATTTTTTCCAGTTTTTCATGATTACTATAGATAGATAGATAGATAGATAGATAGATATATTCATTATTTTCATTGAAGTATGCTGGAAAAATGTGTGAGTGTGTATGTATATTGTGTATATATATATATATATATATATTGTGTATATATATATATATATATATATATATATATATAAATATTTATTAGGGCTGTTCAGCAATTAATTGCAATTAATCGCATCCAAAATAAAAGTCTGTGTTTACATGATATATTTGTGTGTGCTGTACAGTATATAATTATTTTGTATATATAAATACACACACATGCATGTATATATTTAAGAAAATGTGTTATTCATACATAAAATATTTATATTTATATAATATAGATTATGTATTTATATATATATATATACAGAATTTAAGCGCAAATAATTCTTAAATATATACATGCATGCATAGGTATTTATATATACAAAATAATTATATACAGCACACACAAATATATCATGTAAACACAGACTTTCATTTTGGATGCGATTAATCGCAATTAATTTTTGCACAGCCCTAATATATATATATATAAAATAAAGAATTTTTAAGCGAGTTTTGAGGTCCTCCATCACACACTAACACTCTCTCTCTCACACACACACACACACACACACACACACACACACACACACAATCTCTCTCTCTCTTCCAAAAACACAATATCAATCACACTTACGCTCTCTCACACACACACACACAAACACACACACACATATATATATATATATATATATATATATATATATTGAATATCCATTCAGGAAAACGTGTGTGTGTGTGTACTTTTTTCTGCATACTTCACGGAAAATCATGAATCACTTCTAACTGCAACACTGTAATGATCCCTTATAATCTTGTTCACTGTGTTTTTGAAGGTGTGTATCCAACAGAAGGTGCGTGACTCAATTATTGTTCATTTTCAGCAAAGGTGTGTCCGGAACCAGGTGTACAAAAGGGTGGATTCCAGCATTTTTACTTTACAAACTGAACGACTAAGTTCAGGTAATTGTGTGTTCCTGCTGCCACTCGACAGCGAGTCAGTGACGGACGCTTCACTCACAGGCCCAGAGGGGGTTGGTGGGCGGGGCTTTGGTGGGCGGGGCTTCGGTGGCCTCAGTGGGCGTGGCGTTGATGAAGGTGTGGCTGATGGTGCTGACGGAGATCCCGTACTCCTCCACCTCCGCTCTCAGACAGTCAAAGAACGCCTGGACCGCATGCTTGGAGGCAGCGTCTTCAACACACAGAAATCAAAATTGACCATTCTTTTTATTTTTATGGAATATTGCAGTGTTTATTAGAAATGATTGATTTGTGCACATCATTAATGTTCTTGATAATCTTAAAACAAAATAACAGCAAATTCTCTTCTCTGATGATGTGGGCGGGGCAACCTGTCACTCAAATGAGATCTACCAATAGTAAACCACCACCATCCAATCAACTCCACACAGACACAATCAAGCCCCGCCCACATTTGTTCTTGTTCCAGAAGCGTTTCACTCTAATCTAGCGTTTAATGTTGTTTATGTGTCTATATGGTGTTTTTAATATGCTTTAAGTTGATAAGTGGACAGCATTGCTGAGTATTTCCTCCTTAAAACTGCAGTGAACCAAAGACTTTGAAATCGCTGGTGTTTCTGACGTCACAAACCACCTTGTAACCAATCAGATCAACGTGTGATCGACAACCAGTGGATCTCTGAGTGACTCATTTGCATATTCATAGAATCGCGCATACTAAATGAGGAGAGGGTGTCGAGTTACATTCGAGATATTTTAAGGCAAGAAGAATTTTTTTCAAGGAAAAAACATTTTTGTGATCAAAGATGACTTTTAAGGGATACAGTGATCGACTACAGGAAGGAAAGACTCATGTGACGGTGTTTCAGTGACTCTCACAGCAGGTCCGGAACGGGAGAGCCAGTTTCCCCTGGATGCTGTTGACCAACACAAACTGACCCGTCCGTCTAGTGATCATCAACGGCAGGACGCCTGCAACAAACAAGCAGCTTGTTTTATCATCATTCCACCAATAAATCACGGCCACGTTCCTCCACTATAAAAAAAAAAACGGATAAATTTACTGTTAAAAAACGGCAGGTGTGTTTGCTAGAAATTTACCGTAAAAATACGGTAGCTACATTTTAGGTTTTACAGACGTAACTTAAATTTACTGTATTAAAAAAAACTTCTATCTGATTTAATGTTAATTTACAGTTCTATTGAAATATTAATATCTCTTTTGTACCATTGTAATAGACTGACAACCACCAATCACAGTGGAGATGTGAGTCACATGATCACCACTAACAGATTTTCCACTTGAAAGTTATTATTAATATATAGACTAAACACCATCATGGTAACACACATGGTCAATTTTAAATCGTTCATTTTTCACTTCCAAAACTTGTAAATTTAACAGTATTTTACTGTAAAATAACATTATGTATTTGGTTAGATCTATCGCAGTTATTCACCATAAACTTTCTGTTAACCAATAAACAGTTTATCACCGTAGCATTTTATTTATTTATTATCATCCAAGATGTCCATGTCTTTCTTTCTTCAGTCGAAAAGAAATGAAGGTTTTTGATGAAAACATTCCAGGATTTTCTCCATATAATGGACTTCAATGGGGTCCAAACGGTTCAAGGTCCAAAAGACAGTTTCAGTGCAAACTACAAACTGTTCAAAGGGCTTTAAACGATTCCAGATGATGAATAAGGGTCTTATCTAGGACCCTTCGAGTCACAACTTGAAAAAAGATTTGTTCATTTTAATGAACAGGAGAGTCACGAACGCGCGTCACAGAACAGAGCAAGGCGAGCATTTGAGCTTATAAAACTTAAACTTTGTTATTTATTTATTAAATGAGCGATCGTTTCGCTTGATAAGACCCTTATTCATCGTCTGGAGTCGTTTAAAGCCCTTTGAACAGTTTGTAGTTTGCACTGAAACGTTTGGACCCCATTGAAGTCCATTATATGGAGAAAATCCTGGAATGTTTTCATCAAAAACCTTAATTTCTTTTCGACTGAAGAAAGAAAGACATGGACATCTTGGATGACACGGGGGTGAGTAAATTATCAGCAAAAGTTTTTTTTTAAAGTGAACTATTCCTTTAAATCCCGATCATGTTCTGCAGTGTACCTTTGGCCAGCGTGATGGGCCCGAAGTAGTTGACGTCCATGACGGTTTTGTCCATCTCTAGGGAGAGATCCTGCACGGGTGCTTTGACCTTCATGCTGCTGTTGCAGATCAGCACGTCCACACACCCGTAACACTCGCAGATCTCCGCGATCGAGTCCGACAGGCTCTCCGTATCGCTGAAGTCCAGCAGAACCAGCTTCGGTGTGAAGGTCTGCGGAACCGGGAGGACGGATAGAAGGAAACCAGATTATCTTTTAATTATCTTTGGGGTCAGTAATAAAAGAAATAAAACTTTCAATTACAAATTACAATTTAAAATAGAAAACAGTCCACATTATTTCACAATATTAATGTTTTTACTATATTTTTGATCAAATAAAAGACTTTAGAAGCAACTTCTTTCAAAAACATTAAAAAATATTACCAATCCCAAACTTTAATCCCAAATATATATAGTAAACTTTAAAAAAGGAAAATACTTATTTTTGTAAATATTTATATATCTTTACTGCACCAACATTATTTTCTGCTGTGTTCTTTTTCATATTAGCCTAGCAGTGAGTGCTTTTAATGATTAATGTCTTTATACACTGCAGTCATAATTTAATAGGTTTGACTTTTTAATAGCATTTGAAAGTGTAACCATTGCTCGTGGCAGTATGTGATTTTGGCCAAATAAATGGTTAACATGTTGTTTGTGATGCAGCGGAGAGGAACAGCGTTTCAAGAGACTCGTGGACATTCAGCTGTCAGGAAATCCTGCTATTGTTCATGACAGAGGAAGAAATGCTGACAGAGACACAGACACGGTTTGAACTAGAAAAACCCTGAAAGTGAAGAGACTGCATGATCAAAGTGAGAATGTGAAGCCGTTCTGATGTTTAAGGGTTAGTTCACCCAAAAATGATTCACTAACACTGAAGCCATCTGAGATTTATATGACATTCTTCTTTCAGATGAATACAATCAGAGAGTTACATTAAAAAATATCCTGGCTCTTCCAAGATTTATAATAGCAGTAAATGGCCGTTTCTGTTTTGAAGTCCATAAAAGTGCATCTATCCATCATAAAAGTGCTTCTATCATCATAAAAGTGCATCTATCCATCATAAAAGTGCATCTATCCATCATAAAAGTGCATCTATTATCATAAAAGTGCATCTGTCCATCATAAAAGTGCATCTGTCCATCATAAAAGTGCATCTATCCATCATAAAAGTGCATCTGTCCATCATAAAAGTGCATCTGTCCATCATAAAAGTGCATCTATCCATAATAAAAGTGCATCTATCCATCATAAAAGTGCATCTGTCCATCATAAAAGTGCATCTGTCCATTATAAAAGTGCATCTATCCATCATAAAAGTGCATCTGTCCATCATAAAAGTGCATCTGTCCATCATAAAAGTGCATCTATCATCATAAAAGTGCATCTATCCATCATAAAAGTGCATCTATCCATCATAAAAGTGCATCTATTATCATAAAAGTGCATCTGTCCATCATAAAAGTGCATCTGTCCATCATAAAAGTGCATCTATCCATCATAAAAGTGCATCTGTCCATCATAAATGTGCATCTGTCCATCATAAAAGTGCATCTATCCATAATAAAAGTGCATCTATCCATCATAAAAGTGCATCTGTCCATCATAAAAGTGCATCTGTCCATCATAAAAGTGCATCTGTCCATCATAAAAGTGCATCTATCCATCATAAAAGTGCATCTGTCCATCATAAAAGTGCATCTGTCCATCATAAAAGTGCATCTGTCCATCATAAAAGTGCATCTGTCCATCATAAAAGTGCATCTATCCATCATAAAAGTCCATCTATCCATCATAAAAGTGCATCTGTCCATCATAAAAGTGCATCTATCCATCATAAAAGTCCATCTATCCATCATAAAAGTGCATCTGTCCATCATAAAAGTGCATCTGTCCATCATAAAAGTGCATCTATCCATCATAAAAGTCCATCTATCCATCATAAAAGTGCATCTGTCCATCATAAAAGTGCATCTGTCCATCATAAAAGTGCATCTATCCATAATAAAAGTGCATCTATCCATCATAAAAGTGCATCTGTCCATCATAAAAGTGCATCTGTCCATCATAAAAGTGCATCTGTCCATCATAAAAGTGCATCTATCCATCATAAAAGTGCATCTGTCCATCATAAAAGTGCATC
Source organism: Pimephales promelas (assembly GCF_016745375.1). The sequence continues at coordinate 3,064,509 of NW_024121688.1, read as the reverse complement.
TGTCCATCATAAAAGTGCATCTGTCCATCATAAAAGTGCATCTATCCATCATAAAAGTCCATCTATCCATCATAAAAGTGCATCTGTCCATCATAAAAGTGCATCTGTCCATCATAAAAGTGCATCTGTCCATCATAAAAGTGCATCTATCCATCATAAAAGTGCATCTGTCCATCATAAAAGTGCATCTGTCCATCATAAAAGTGCATCTGTCCATCATAAAAGTGCATCTGTCCATCATAAAAGTGCATCTATCCATCATAAAAGTGCATCTGTCCATCATAAAAGTGCATCTGTCCATCATAAAAGTGCATCTATCCATCATAAAAGTGCATCTGTCCATCATAAAGTGCTCCACAGGCTCCAGGGGTTCATAGAGGCCTTCTGAAGGCCTTCATGCGTTTGTATAAGAAAAATAACTTGCTTCCGGCCAAATGAACATACGGATTCCACTAAGTCTAAGCCCAACTTGGAAGAGCCAGGACATTTTTTAATATAACTCTGATTGTATTCATCTGAAGAAGAATGTCTACACCTAGGATGAGGGTGAGTAAATCATGGGCTAATTTTCATTTTTGGATGAACTATCCCTGTAAGATTGAGTTCTGTGCTGTACTGTCATACTCACTTTACTGGGGTCTGATCCACTGCTCAGCGAATCGTACAGAGACTCGAGCTTGTCCCAGCTGGGCCCGCACAGAACCAGCCTCGCCCCGCCGGCGTGGAACAGTCTGGCACACTCTGAACAACACCAGACCGACACACAGACCGAGACACAGATCAACACACAGTCAATCAGAGGAGAAACACTGGAGAACACAGAGCAGACACTCAAACAAACTGAAGCCATTGGCTCCCCAGACAGCAACTGGTGTGGGCCCAGATCCGGCCCGCATGTGGATTCCATGTGAACCGGATATGGGCCGGATCTGGGCCGACACTAGTTGATGTCTGGGTCTAATTTACTTTAGATTTCATGACCGTTCTTCATGAATCTTCAATCAATGCTCAAAAAGTGAAGAAATGGATTAGCTACGGCACAAATATAATTTAGCACAGTAAAATCCCCTAAAAATAGAAAACATTAAATAAGACACATTGTCAAACTAAAATATAGTAAATATTATACCGGCTTTGTTGAATTCTGTGGTGAATAAGTGATTAATCGAGTGTTAATGAACCATTACCACTTCCCATCCCGGACACGGCGTCGGTGATCACCACCACTCGGTTCCGCACCGTGGACTTGGACATGAAGCGCATGACCTCGTTGTAGAGGTAGTAGAGTCCGGCGAACAGCACGATCAGCAGCGGCAGCACCATGACGGACGGGACACCCATCTGCGGGACACACACAACACAGTCCTGAAGCCATGCAGGGCTTTACACTTTATAATGTGGGTATAGGCCTATATGGAAAATTAAAGTTCTCTTACGAGAGGTTCTCTCGTATTGCATAAGTTGCTTACGCTACGGGTAAAACCAGAGCCCGTCTAACGGAGAGCCTCGGCACTTCCTATTAGCCCCGTTGTGGATCATCTTGGTTGCAGTTCCATCAGAATTCCACTGGGGGTGATCATGAGCGAGAGCAGAATGAATGGGAGTCTATGGGGCTAAACGGCTAAAAGTGTCTCTTTCACCTGCTTGTCGTTAAATTAACACAGATTTCATTGTTGATTCCGCAAGTTCAATATAGATTATAGGCCAAAAGTCGAATGAACGAGTACTTATGTCCTTTTGATTTCTTACAGGTTAGGCCGGATCACGTTAGCATTCTGCTATTGTGTGACGTCATCACAGTTTTGAACTGATTTTTAGAACAGATAAGTGAACTTAAAAATGCAAAGTGTATTTTCTTAGCCCTCCCTTTTAAATACAACTTTCAAATTACTTGACAAAATATTACATCCTGAGAAAAGTGGATTTCTGGGGGTGAAACCCCATTGACTCCCATTCTTTCTGCACTTGACCGCGAGCGCCCCCGCATGGACAGAGACGCGTTACTGCAGCCAGTCCACAACCCGGAAGTAACCAGCCAGTGCCGATTCTCTTCAATTAGACATTCTCTGATAAAACCATCTTTTATCGAGATATTGAAGCCAAAAAATGATCCTTAATTTTTCATATATTGTCAACGCAGTGCAGCAGCCAGCAGACCTATCTTGCGTGCCCATTGGCTGTCCTGCGGCAAATGCTGCAGCCTCACGTGTGATGTCACGCCCAATGAGGGCCCTCTACGCGCCACAGCCCGCCAAAATGGGGGGTGGCTTAGCGTATAAAAGTCAGGCTCGGGAGCTGCATCACTGATTTCATCATCTACAGCGAAGTTCTCCACATCGCTGGACTCTGAGAGAAGCCATCCGCCGCCGAAACTAGCGACCAGCACGGAAAGTGCCTGAAGAAGCCAGCCTCTCTCTCTCCTTCACTGCCCTCGCTGCCGCCACCTCAGGGGACCAAGATGAAGGCATCGACCTGGCTGACAGCTGTTCCATCCTGGCATCAGACAAATAAAAACTGTTACAAATGACAGTGAGGAGTGGTCGAGTTCTCATCACTCCGCCTCCTTGATCCAGGACGGCGTGGACACTGAGCTCTTACGCCTCCTGTCGAAGGTCATTGGCCATCTCGGTTTGGATTGGTCACCGCCTAAAGAGGCCGCGCCCAATAGGCTTGACAGCTGTTTCCTCCACAGCCGCCGCCCACCGCCCGTTTCCAGATCTGCGCCATACCAACATGACATCATGACTTTTGCGTAAACATACACGCCACTTTCGAGCCACGTGGCGTGATATCTCTACGCATTTTGAGCTATCCGTGTGTATGCATGTATGTCTACGCCATTAACGTCCGCGTCATTCCGCGTGTCCGTACACGACGTCAAATCTCCAATCATAAATGCCATTAACCCCAGCGACGGGTACGTTAAGTCAACGGCGTTCATAAACACGCTGAAAAGCGATAATGCGTCTTGATAGCACGCCAAAAATGGAAATACGAATTGGCGTGTCATACACACGCTACTTCATGAGATCAGTCTGCTGTGCTTTCGAAGTCGTGGAACGCACCATTCTCCGCGTCGCTCAACTCACGTCTCCCAAGTGGACGGCCAAGAATGGGTACAAAGCAATCCCCCCAGTGGAGGAGGCGGTTGCAGCGCACCTTTGCCCGCCCTCTGCAAGATGGCACATATTCATTGTCAATTACGCAAATATATATATATTTATACATAGTACATTTTTATTTATTTTACTCCAGATCCCATCTTAATGTATATTTCTCTGAATTTTATGCTTTGGTAAATCATGATTATGTTTATGATTATTATTTATGATGACACACTAAGACAAAAGGTCATAAAAGTCATGACTTTTATCATAATCATGACATAAAAATGATAACTTAGACACTTATGACATGTAAAAGTCAAATTTATGACATAAGCAGAAAGAAAGTCATAATTATTACAATAAATCGAAATTATGACTTGCTAAGTAATGTGACGTGAAGTATTATTATAAGTCATATTATGACATAAAAAATCTAAATTACGAAATACAAAGTTATTATGAGAAAAGAAGTATTTAAAATAACTTAAATAGTCCTAATTATAACATAAAAAGTAAAAATTATATCATGCAAAGTTAATAAGATGAGACAACATTTCGAAATTATGTCTTAAAAAGTCGATTTTTACTTTTTAAAAGTCTTGCTAAAATTGAATTGCTAAATTATATTCATGAGATCAAAAGTGAACTTATATGATTTCAAAAGTAAATTATGACATAAAAGTCGAGATTATGTCACAAAAAGTCAGAATTGTGAGAAATTATGACTTGTGAAGTATTATTATGATTTTTAAGTCATATATGAGATGAAAAGTGAAATTATGAAAAAGGTTGACTTAAAAAGTCATATTGTCACATTTGAAAGTTGAGAATGACTTAAATAGTCATTATTAAAACATAAAATCTTAAAATTATTAAGGAATGAACTACTAGCCCAATGAATGCTGTGATGATGCATCATTATTTCTAAAGGCTACATTTAAAGAGACGGTTCACCCAAAAATGAAAATCCAGTCATCATTTGTTCTGTTTTAAAGACGGTCCTTCAGAAGAACTCAATCAGTGACTATCAGTGCATCTTTTGTCAATGCCACGTTAAAGTTAAAAGATATTCAGTATTATTATGGATTTGATGAGAATTTGAACTGAATCATGACACTCTTGTCTTCAAGAGCTGCCTATATGAATTAATTTCACAATTATTAAACTATTAAACTGAATTGATCTAATGACACTATTGTCTTTTTAGTGCTTCTTTACAGTAACTTTGTCTCAGATTTGATGAAGTTTGCATCATTGATTCTGTTACTTTTCTGTTTATTACTGTAAAGCTGCTTTGAAACCATATTGTTTAAAGCATTATTGAAATAATTACTTGACTATTAGTTAACATTATGGCTTAACTAACATACCCATGATTTGTTACAGTGTTTATTAATCTTTGTTAATGTTAGTTAATAATAATCCAGCTGTTCATTGTGTGTTCATGTTAGTTCACAGTGCAGTAACTAATGTTAACTAACACAACCTTTGATTTTAATAACGTATTAGTGTTGAAATTAATATTACCTAAGATGAATAAAAGCTGTAGAAGTATTGTCCATTATTATAGTTCATGTTCACTAATGCTCCTTATTGTAAAGAGTATACAGTATTTACCACTAAAGTGAATGGCTTTATGTTTCTGTCTCATGTGCATTAGTATATATAAACAACACGATTCTGAATGTTGACCAAGTGCCTCAACATGAAATGCTTTTGTCTTGAGAAATGATTGTTAACAATCACAAAAAGCTGAACAGATCTGATGACCTGTATATAGAGTAGCGTGTGTCAATATTCCCAGGGTCTGAGACGTGCTCTATAAATATCACTGACACTCGACACAGAAGAAGCTCATATTTGGACATGCGTGAGGGAATAATGTTCCTCATTGTTGCATGTCATGATTTAACCAACAAGCTGCATTTAAACACAACATTTCAGTCCAACACAAGCAGCAGGCACAGGTTACAATGCGGATATATATACATATAAATATATAAATATATATAAATATATATATAAATATATATAGTGTGAACCGCAGGTAGCCTCAGGCGAGCGTAATCTGTGTAATTCTCAGTGTACTTACAGTGAGCGTAAAGAGTTAAACCAGAGTTCAGTGCAAATGTGTGTTGCTTTCCTGTAACCGACTGAAGCCCGTCGTCCTCCTTCATTCAGCTGGGAAACTCTCTTTTAATAGCTTGTGTGTGTGTGTGTGTGTGTGTGTGTGTGTGTGTGTGAACACTGAAGGCATGTGGAGAGGCATCTCACACACATCTCTCTCTCTCTCTCTCACACACACACACACACTGACTTCATGAAACACATTATTTCAGGCTGTCCTTCAGAAACATTACAGTTATGGTTACGAGTTTGGTTTTGGGTTTTTTATTGATATGCATATGTAAAATATTGTCAAATGCACATTATATATATATATATAAAGGATATACAAAGGATTGTCAAGTCAAATACCTTTTTCCAGAAAAATATATTCTTTATTGGAACTCAATAAAGATCAAACCATTTTAAAAAGGAATTAATGTTCAGTTTGATGTTTTGAAAATGCATGCATCAATACATTATAATAAGAAATACTTCATCAAATTTTATATTGTATTGAAATGACTGATGTGAATGTGTGTATCTGCAAAGATGGAGTTTTGTGAAAATGTTGTCTTTATAGAAAGTAAAAGGTTTCCATTTTGGATTTGCATAATTATATATATTATTTTCTTTGGGATCTCCAGATCCCATATATGTATATTCCTCTGAATTTTACACTTTGGTAAATCATAATTATGAGACAAAAAGTTGAAAATAGCTACAGGTATGACTTAAAAAGTCATAATCATGACAGAAATTGTCATGGTCAGTCAGATTTATGAGACAAAAAGTATAAATTTGACTTAAATAGTCCTAATTATAACATAAAAAGTAAAAATGATATAATGGAAAGTCAATATTATGAGAAAAATTAGATTTTAGCTACAGATATGACTTAGAAAGTCAATCATGACATATAAAAATAGAAATTATGACAAAAAGTAGAAATTATGACTGGAGTCATACTTATGTAAAAAGATTTTTAATTTTGACACAAAAATCGAAATTATATAACGCTGGAATTAATTATGAGACAAAAAGTCGAAAGTATGACTTTAAAAAAAATCTATTGTGACAAAAAAAGTCAAAATTATGACATAAAAAGTAGAAAGTATGATTTAAAAATCCATAGTTCTGACAAAAAAAATCGAAATTATGACTTCCATAATTTTTCGATTTTTTAAAATTTCACATACTTAGGATTTAGTATGTCATAATTTCAACGTTTTCCTCATAATTAAAATGTGTATGTCATATTCGTGACTTTTGAGGGAACATTCCTCCATGCTCCCTCAGTAGGGGCCACGCGCTCCAAACTCTCGCGAGATCAGAAGAAATTCCAGCAGCGGCTCGCGACCTCCCTCCATTGGGAAAGCTCGAGCGCGGCTGAGGGGAGAGAAAACAGACCCTGTTCGCCCTGGAAAAGCCTTCAAACCAGGCGTTTATCGCAGACCATGGAGCCGTAACGTCTGAGAGAAGACATGTACGGAACCGGAGGAGGATAAAATGTCAGGTTCACCGAACAGAGGGATTTTTAAAGCTCCGCTAAACGAGCAGCGGGAGAGGCTTGATTATTAGCGAGCTAACTGACGCTAACTAACGTTAAACTTCGAGCCGGAGAGAGAATTTGCCTTTGGGATTAAAAACCAGGATATACCTCCAGTTTTTCCTTTTTTTCCATCACCTCCTAGAAGATCCAGTTTAATTTTCGCTGAGGAACGCGTGAAATAATCGCTTTGTTTACCGCTTGCACAATTCCAGCATTGATTCGCGCAGAAATGAGATTAGAGAGTCGCTTTGTGAGGCAGGCCATGAACCCAACCACATCATTACCCAGAGATCTGCTTATATAAACTACACGTTCTGCTGCTGCTGTTGGACTAGTCCGCAAAGACGGGAGATATCGAGGTGTAAAAAAAGCTGCTGATCATGATTTGCGTGTCAAGAATCGGATGAAAGAGCATCGGGATTATTACGGTCTTCTTGTCGCTGTTGGGATTTTGAGACGCGCACAAACACAGGAATACGATGTCGAGTGCGAAGGAAAACACGTGTAGGAAATTTCAAGCGAACATTTTCAACAAAAGCAAATGTCAGAACTGCTTCAAGCCTCGAGAACTGCATCTTCTGACGGACCAGGATCTCAATCAGGTGTGAACGCGTTTCAGTCACTCGCTTCACTTCGAATTCTCTCTGTGAACAAGCGAATTATGGAAGCCCGTATTAGAAAATAGTTCATAATTATGAAACAGTGACATACTAATATGAATAGGAGATGAAAATTCGAAGTGGTTTTTATACTAAATTAAACTGAATTTCTCTGTGATAATCTCACAATTATGGCAGTAAAAATATGACAAATTTAGATTTGTCATAATTAGATGAAAATGGTTCGATATGGTAACATAGGAAATCGAAATTCACATAAATTGACTTATGTTAATTTCAACTTTATTCTCATAACTATATGACTTCATTTTAATTGTGATTAGTAAGGCATCATTTCGACTATTATCTCAATTATTATTACTCACAATATGTCAATTTCATCTCATAATTATGACTTGTCAATTTCGACTATAATCTCATAATTGTGACTTGTGGCAGAAAGAAATCGGTGAAAATTATAATTTGGTAAAATGCAGTAGTGATCATGTTTGCAGTGAAACTGATTATTGATTTCATTAGCTGACAGCTCTTTATTGATCAGTTTGCAGTCACCACTAATCAGCCTTTTGCTAAATCAACACCCCGTTTTGTTTAGAAAGGGTTTGGCCTAGTGTGTCATGACTCAAGGCTTTTTACTGTATAGGAAAATATATTGTTTATTTACCCAATATATTTATTTAGTCTATTTGAGTATTCTGTTGTGGCTTGGAACGTTTGGAACATTGTATCAGCCAATCAGGAGCCAGCAGAGCTCCACTCCTGAGTTCTGATTGGTCAGAACCACGTTCCATTCGTGCGAAAATTCCAATCTCTGCTTATTTTCGAACAATATCTTCTAGTGTATTAATCCATTAGCCTAATTTGTTAAAGATAGTAAAGTTTTTAATTAAAAGAAAATATGTTTAATATTGTGTATACTTAACCGTTCAAAGCAACAATATATACGAAATATAACCAGCCTGCGTTACGTTTCATGGATCACAGTTGAAATGTTTTGTTTCCATTTTGTTAATTAAGTTGTTTCAATATGTTATTATTCATACAGATCTCAAAACTTCAACTTTTTACGACCATTTAGATTTGGGTCATTCCATGCCAACTCAACCAGAAGTCCCCGAGCCAATTATTTTTTGTCTGGTGAAAGAAATGCATAAATGAAGCAGAAAGCCAAAATATTAATGTCACGGATGTGTATTGACTGAGTAATCCACTATTCTGGAGAGAGGAGAGTCAAAATGACAGTTTTCACGTGAGATTTGGAGCCAAATTACAGGGATCTAACGAATGTAGAAACATGAAAACATTGTTTTATTTCTACACAGAGATTGGTGTGTTTTATGCAATTCTGATAGAGGGAAACAAGATACATGTGTAGTTAACTGGTGTAAACATTATATGTATTCTATATCTTTAAGTGCAAAAAGCATCAGTTTAGTTTTCAGTAATGGGTTTCAAAGTTTCTGAAATTTGGTTCATTTGACATGTGATGTTTCAATGTTCTCAATGTTTCACACACACACACTTGAGGGGAATATGTAAGAAGGCATTATTTTCTGCTAGAGCGCTTTAGAGGAAACTTTTAATTAAGCCTCTGGTTATAATAACTAGTGTTTTTCAGGATTACAGGCACTTTATGAGTTTGTTGTTGGAGGAGATTGTGAAATAAGTGGCCATTTCGATTCGCCACACGTTTTTAGATGTGTGTGTTAGAGAGATGAACTGAAGTTGGAGTTCATTTGACTATATTTCCATTTTTAGCTCTTGAAAGAGAATGATGAGAGGAAAAGTTTCAGACCATAAGGGTTTGTTGTGTGTGTGTGTGTGTGTTTAATTGATCCCATACTTGTCAAGTGACGTCAGCATCCTCCAGCTTGTGTGTGTGTTGTGGTTTGAGTGAGATTACCCGCGGTTAACCCTTTCTGTGCCAGATTCATAAGTCATTGTTATGGATTACATCACTCACTAATCCCGCTATGACCGTAAACCGTTAATAGCAGCTCTGATATTGTGTAACGTGTCAGTTTATTTTAGTTTTGACACCGTATTATCAGATTAGACAGCTAATTACACCAAGAACATTCCCCATTATCTTTGTCAAATGGCTTCAAAGTTCATAAAGATATTGTGAAATAAATCCATACGAATCGAGCCGTTTAATCTTTATATTGATGAGCAGATTTCATTCAGGCTTTACAAATATATAGTCAAACCGAAAATGTATTCAGGCACCAGTTCATTTTCATTTCTGGAAGTGAGGAGAGCAAAATAAAGTAAACTGTGACGCATTACACCCAAATATTCTTCAAATTTGGGAGCAAAAGTGATTCCTCCAGTTTGAGCTGATGATGTTGTGCTGAAGTGTGTTTTCTGCTCTTTTTACACACACACTGAACGACATGAAGCATTGCTTGGTCACTGGTTGAGCTAAACTGGTATTATCTAATTGTGTAGTTAAATTTACCAGCTGACAGATATTCAACATAATTCATGTGTGAGAGTCCAACAGAAGGACGGACAAAACCAGTCACATATCAAACACTGATCTGAGAACTGAGTTCATATTTATAAACTAGAGCCAATAAATTGATAATGTGAGAAAGTGTGACACCAGAAATGTTTTCAGGCGTGCCATAATCAAATCTAATATTCTTTTTCCTGGCAAAGTAGTATATTCCATTCTCAATTGTTTGCATCCATTTTGCCATGACTGATTTTGGACTTTCAGACTGTTTGCCTTATTCTGTTGATGGGTGAATCACTGTCATACTAGTTTTCAGTCAGTCAAATTGAGAGAGAGAGCCACTTAAAGGGATAGTTCACCCAAAAATATATATTCTGTCAAAAACCAACAACAAAAATAACGACTTTGTTCAACTATTCAGAGTTGACAGTTTTGGGTGAACAAACCCTTTAATCAGCCAAACGGTTGACCATTGTGAATCTATATAATGTATATGCAAAAAATCACAAGTTAGTTCCCTAACCTGTTCCTCTCTATCTCTCGCAGAGGAAGTTTAATTTTTTATATATATATACGCTGATGTTTGAGTCGAACGGTTGCTTTGAGGAAATGTTGGCAGCGTGGATCTTACCCAGGGGGAAATGCTCTCAAAATACTGTAATTTTCCCTGACTTGTTTCTGAAGTGTGTTCAGTCTTGCCTTCTCTCGAGCGAGCGCTGTGGATCGACTCGTATCTCACACAGCAAAACTGTGGCAGTGACTGTCAGTTTTCTAATAATCACAAATATTTGCATTATATTAAATCATAATAATATATCCACTGCCGTTCAAAAGTGTGGGATTATTACGATGTTTTATGTTTTTAAAAGTCTCTTCTGCTCACCAAAGCTGCATTTATTTCATTAAAAATACCAAACAGTGATATTATGAAATGTTAAATAGCTGTTTAATATACAGTAAAGTGTAATTTATTCCTGTGATCAAAGCTTTATCATCATTACTCCAGTCTTCAGTGTCACATGATCCTTCAGAAATCACTCTAATATGAGGATCTGATGATCAACACACAGTTATGATTATTTACAATAATTTTTTCAGGATTCTTTGATGTTTTGGGTGGGAATTAGGGATGGGCAACGATTAATCGCGATTAATCACATCCAAAATAAAAGTTTGTGTTTACATGAATGATATGTACGTGTGTGTGGTGTGTATAATTATTTTGTATATATAAATACACACACCTGCATGTATATATTTTAGAAAAATGTGTTCTTAATATATCAAATATTTATATTTATACATAATATTAATTATGTATAAATATATATAAAGTAGTGTTGTCACGGTACCAAAATTTCAGTATTCGGTACCGATACCAGTTAAAATTCACGGTTCTCGGTACCAATTTCGGTACCAAAGCTTAGTTTAAATTTACATATATTTAAGTGTTTATCACGGTTACAAGTATGGAAACTGTACATTCGTATTATAAACACTTTAGAAAAAGATTAGATAAAATGACCTAAAATAAACAATAGTATACACTAACACATTTTTAAAGTTGTTTGTAAAGTTGTAAAAATATATTGTTCACTCAATGTGTTGATAACTAAGTAATGTTTATGAATGGTATCTTTGTAGCATTACCATAAAACATGTTTTATTTGACTTGACTGTCCTTTTATTAATCTAAAACTGCATTCATATTTAATTTTAAAAAGGCTTTTTAAACCTGCTGAGTTATAAAGGCAAGAATACGCCTAGAACTGGCACTGACATTAAATGGCAATACTAATACCAGTAGTACTCTGGTGTCGGGTAGATACTACTGTGTTCATGTACTCGTAAAACTACCCCGAAAGCACTTTAGAGGCCGTTCACATGTCGCGCGTGTTTTTTAATGATATTTTTGCGCGTGCTTATTCTTTCCAAAGCGCTTGCTCTCACGCGGCGTCTGTCGTTGCTATGCAACGCCAACGAGTTTTTATTATGAGCGCGCTTGCCTCGCGCCTATATTTGAAATTGCGAATTTGCATGTAATCGGCCTCTTATGGCAACGTGACATTAGCCTAATCCAAAATATTTCCATATGTAGCTCTTTCCTCCTTTCGTTTCAACAAGTGGATTCAGAGAGAGAGAGCCATATCAGCGTTATGAAGAGGACGCAACTGTGCACGTTTCAGACATCGCGTCTAGAACAGAACTGGATTAACCTGGTACTCGGTACCTAGAAAAGCTGGTACCGTAACATTTTTTTTTTTTTAGTACCGACTTGGTACCGAAGTACCGTGTTTTTTGACAACACTAATATAAAGTATATACATGCAAATATTTCTTAAATATATACATGCATGTGTGGGTATTTATATATACAAAATAATTATACACACCACACACACATATATCATGTAAACACAAACTTTTATTTTGGATGCGATTAATCGTTGCCAATCCTTAGGGAATATTATATAAAAAAAGAAAAACGTCTCCAGAAGCTCGATGCAGAAATGGAAACGCGATGGTATAAATCCGTCTGGCTACATTTCGTCTTGCTTTTACACTTGTTTTTCTTTACTTCAGTGTCCAGCCCGCATGTTAAAAATGGAAAGTTGCCTCATCGCAGCGTCCCGGTGTGATTCCCATTCCCATGCAGAGGCGCTTGTGAAAGGAAGTGTGTGTTGGGAAAGTGGATCAGAGTTTCCCAGAGGTCGAGCCCACTTCTGAGGCTGTGGTTCGGCCCGGTGGGTGTTGGATAAGTTTAGACGGGGGGGTGAAAGTTCAGGGCGAGTGTGTCCAGCGCTGATGGGGAGGCGGGGGTAAAGTGGGCCGCTGGGATGAACCTGGGAGGAAATTGGGAGTTAAACGTGATCCGTGAAGCTGGAGAGCGGAAGTGGCCCTTCAATGTGTGGAGGAAAACACTCGGGTGTGTCTCGACTCTCTCTCACACACACACACACACTGATACCGGGTCACAGCTGTGTTTTGTTTTACTTCCAATCCCCCATCTCGTCTGAAGAGGAAAAGGGCTAAATTTGGTCCCTAGGTATCCTCTGTTGGTTGTTTGTTTTTTTGGGGGGGTTTAACAGAAAAAAAGAAAGAAAAATAGTAAATAAAAGTGTGGCTTAGCAAAACAATGAAAGTGCGTAGTCTGCATGATTACAGATGATTCATCAAATTTAAAACTTAAAGCCAAGGTCATGGGTTCGACTCCCAGGAAAAGCAAAAACTGGTAAGAATGTAAATGCGTGCCTTGAAGTGCAATTTAAGTCGCTTTGGATAAAAGCATAAATGTAAATGCTGGAAATAAGATTTAGCCTGTGTTGTTTTAACCCTTATGCTGCATTAGGGACATTTTTGGTCTTTTGCAGTTTAATTTCTTTGACCATTTTGGCTGTTTTAATGCAAATGGTATGAAATTTGGCAAAATTGTGACTTTTTGGATACATGTAAAAAATGTGATCCCATTTTGCAAAATATGTATAACACACACTGTGTAGATCAAATAGTAACACTCAGCACCATAAAGACCAAAAATGGCCCATTGAAACCCATTAAAACGTTGTTTAAATCAGTAATACATGAAACATGATTTTTGCACAAAACATCCTTTCATTTTGAAGCAAAAGCATTATATTTGCATTATATAGTGTATTCGACCAGATGACGTCACTACATATTTATTCCCTATGGGTGCAAATGCACCTTATTTTAGGCAATAGGCAATGTTTAATAGGTGGCCATTTTTGGTCTCTAACGCGCTAAGTGGGATTTTTTGCAAAGTGGGACTGTGATAATCCAAATCTAAAGTTTTCTCTTTGCATTTAGTTTATTGAAAATAATTGAATTTTTGTGTTTTTTCCTCTTATACAAATCGATGGTTTCGCAAACAAAACTGGTAATTAAAGGGTTAAAATCCTGAAATTGAATACATTTTTGGTAGTTATGATGAGGACTGATGCTGGTTAAAAGATTTAACTTGGTAAAAGTGGAAAATAATAATAATATATAATATTTTAGGCAATGTTTAATATGTGGCCATTTTTGGTCCTTAATGCACTCAACGGTGTTAAAAATCGAATGCAGCACAAGGGTTAAAGACGTAGGGCTGGGTAATCGGTGTCGAAACCGGTTCCTGAGCGATACTTCGATACCAGTTTTATAAACAGATAATGTTATAGCAGAGGCTGTAGTAATTTAATTTAATCCCCAGGTATCCTCTGTTTTTTTAAAGCCGCGTTTATGGGTCGTGATCAACTCATATGTTCATTATCTTAAAGCGATAGTTCACTTCAGAATCAACATCTCCTGATAGTTTACTCTCCTCCACGTCATCCGAGATGTTCATGTGTTTCTTTTTTCAGTGGGAAAGAAATGAAGGTTTTTGAGGAACACACTCCAGGGTTTCTCCATATAGTGTCTTCAATGGGGTCCAACGGGTCGAAGGTCAGATGTGAATTTCAGTTCAGCTTCAAAGTCTCGACACGATCCAGCCGAGGAATAAGAGTCTGATCTAGACAAACCAGCGACATTTACAACAAAATACACATTTATATACTTTAACCACTAATGCTGGACTTGCTCGAGCTGTGATGCGACACGCATTACGTCATCAGGGTGAAAGGTCAAGACTCAAGTGTGATGTAGGCGGAAGAACAACAGACCCAGTGTTTACAAAGACTAAGTCAAACGCCATATACAAAATAAAGTAAAACGATTTTGTTGTAAATGTCGCTGGTTTGTCTAGATCAGACTCTTATTCCTCGGCTGGATCGTGTCGAGACTTTGAAATTGCAATTTGGACCTTCAACCAGTTGGACCCAATTACTTCGGTAACATTTCTATGTAGGTTTGTAATCAATTTGCATGAATGGTCTTGATTGGCTGAGCAGCATCTCTTAGCTCCGCCCTCAAACACTGTAGTTTATCTGAGACTGGGAGAGTTCAGGCTCGTGTTGTTCGTGTCGAGAAGACGCTGTTTTCTGAGACTGATACGGTGAAACCCACGCCATCGTATCACTGTGATCAAGAGCTGAGATTCAGATATGATGATGAGCGTTTGCTTTCTGACCAATCAGAGCAGAGCAGCTCTCAGAGAGGCGGGGCTTAGAGAGACTGAGTCTTCAATGGAAGCGTTTCAGACGCTGAGAGTAATAAGGTGATTTGCAGTGGAGATTATGAGGAAATTAAAGCGTTTTTGCATGTAAGCCTATTGTAGGAGACTAAATAACATTAGGAACCATTATAGGGGCACTTTAACATTACAAAGTCCTTGGATGGATGCGAGAGTACAGAATATTCAATTCAGACATTTCAGGTCTTGGCATATTCAGTGAGAAGACATGATCATAAATCATGTGAATCGTTGAATAAGATGAGCTCACATTTTTGATCGCAGGTGAGACGCATATTACCTTTGAGGCAAAACATCTGCTCTATAGGGAAGCTTTATAAGCGTGCCCAGTCCTGCTCGGCCGCGTCAGCTCGCACATGTGGCTCGGCTTCTGAAAGGGCTTCGGATTGATTTGAAATCTCCATTTTTCCAGAAAAATTATACCATTTTTACTATGACTTAAGCTTTTTCTAGTCGACCAATAAATAAGCCATAAATCATAATAATGCACCTTTAAAATATGTGAAATGTGTTGTGAAAAAAACATTTGAATAATTTATTGGTAATGTTTTCTGTGTTTCCGATACTGACTCGTCATCTCCGCCTATATGCTCGTTTCATACGGGTTACATAATCAGAGAATATTAATTTTACACTGGAATCTGTCCGTTCAAATGTAAAAATGTCAAGCTTTCTATAGACACATTTCTCATGTGTGTGAAGCGAGTTTACGCTGAGTTTCGGTTCATTTATGATGCGCTCCAGTTCAAGATGGGCAGAAAGCGCCGTTATTTTACACGTTTTGTTGTTATTATGAGTTTACAGAAATAAGAGTAGACCCTTTAGTCTTATGAGCAAAAATGATGGAGTATTTAAAGTTAAATGCAAGTGACCACAAAATGTTCCCACAAATTCTCACAAATGACTCCAATATGCACCGTTATTGATTGAAGATGTGTGATTATGTTCTGATGTGGTTGCAGGCCAAGCCGATCTACGGCGGATGGCTGTGTTTGGCTCCCGAGGGAACGGACTTCGACAATCCCATGCAGAGATCCCGGGTAAGAGACGTGACGTTATACGTGTGGGGAAAGTTGTCGTCTGTTTGTGTCAGTATCTTGACATACACTCTACACTAATAATAATAATAATAATAATAATACATTTTATTTATAATGCGCTTTTCTCACACCCAAAGCGATGACACAGTAAAAGACAAAAAAAAATGCAATAATAAAAAAAATATACAAAATTTAAATATTATTATATAAACGGCCCATTTCAAATGTTTATGTGCTTCACACTTCAGTGTAATTTGTATGCATTTTAAAAATGTACACTCTTATTACTGAAATGCAAACAAAAAAGAGAGAAAAAAGCACTTGTAAACATTTGAAATGGGCTGTTAATAATAATAATAATAATCATAATTACATACAATTTTCTCAGAATTGTGTTAAATAAAGTCCAACATGATTTAAAGTTGCGATAGCGTGTTATATCAGAATTGCGAGACGTAAACTTGCAGTTGTGAGATAAAAAGTCGAATTATCTTTTAAAATAAGTCCACCTCGGACAAAACGACTCGGTATTGATTTGTGTCGATTGTAGGATAGTGATAGGCTTATGTTTAATGACTGACTTTGAACAAACGACGTACTGATTTTTACAGACACTTGGTTTATCCACAGCCACATAATGTCTTTAAATCTGTCGTTTGATTCATTACTTGGCATATGTCAGTAATTTCATTTAATTAGATTTTTATTTGGGTGGGACAGTGCGTATTGATGAACGTACGATATAAGTTGACGTAAATGCGCCGGATTTAGCACAATGCTAATTTCCGTCCATAGTCCCAGACATAGAAAAATAACCAAAAAACAACCGGAAAATTTAAGCTGTGATGAAACCAAATATAATCACAGATCTGAATTATGTTCATTTGTCAGGAAATGCTCATATATGCTATTAATTTATTTAATTACTTAGCATATGTCATTAGTTTAAGCTGTGATGAAACGGTATAGCTACAGATCTTTTCTACTCTATTGTGATGTATATCTGAAAAAAATGCATGGTTGGGAAATTGAGGTAACAAATGTGTGCATTTGGAAAATAGATTGGGTGAATTTTAATTTCTTTTTGACTATCAATTGACATTGTATATTTGAGTGAATATGAATGATCTTTTCTTTGGACGCAGAAATGGCAGCGGCGCTTCTTCGTCCTGTATGAACACGGCTGCCTGCGCTTCGCACTGGACGAGTCGGTAAGCTGTCCGTTCTTTATACCTTTTGATCACACATTTGCGATCTGTCAATCGAATTGCTTAGTTGAAAGAATAAATTCATGTTCTTCAAATAAACCAAACCAAACACCAACCTCTGTGAATCCTCTCCAATTAACAAATAGTGCTGGGCAACGATTACAGGGTCATAAAAAGTCATAAAACATAAGAATAAGAATTTTAAGTCTGGATTTTCCACACCAGGTCATAAATTACATTTAGCCACATCTAAAATTGATATGCTCATTCAATCATTATCGCAATATAATTTTTTCTATATATATTAGTATATTAAGTACACCATGAAATGTGGGATATATTTGAATTGTATCGTATTATTAGTGTACTGTAGTCAGTATTTAATGTGTTTATTGTTTTTCATATATTTCATTAAGATACGTGCCATCAAAGTCAGGCTACACAAACCTGTTTCAAGACTTGAAACAATATCCCACATTAGCAGATGCAGAAACTAATTCATTAATTTTCCAATAAAGATATTAATTTTGTTAAGGAGAAATGACAAATGTTTGAATGTTCTGCTTCATATTTGTGAAATGTTCTGGTGTTTGTCATGATATGTTCTGACAATAAAGAGTTGTTTAAAACCATAATTAACGCTCTGGTTTCTACAACTTTCAGTTAGGAGCAAAAATCTGCCTTTAAACTTGAAAGAAATAAAGATTTGACATTTATCGTGATAATTATCAGTTTGTTACTACTTTTAAAGAAAGTAAAAAAAAAAAAAACTTTTGAAAGGAAGTTATTTTTCGTAATTTGTTTAGGGCATAAATATAAATCATAATGGCCATTAAAAGGTCGTAAAAAGTCTTAAATTTGACTGACTAAACCCTGCAGAAACCCTGGATTAATCGCGATTAAAATCGCTTTAACAGGAAAAAAACACGCAAAATTGTGTCAAAATTCCAGTCTTGGTTAATATACTCGTCAACACAGTCTTAAATAAGCCTAAAATGTAATGAAAAGTGTGATGATAACAGCAGCCGTACGTGTCTGTCATTTAAAGATCACTTTAGTTGTGAGAAATCAGAATTTATAGCAGTCGGGACTCTAAAAGATTATCAGTGTTATTTTACTTTTGAATATCTTATTCAGTTTCTGTAGTATTGTCCCTTTATTTGTGTCTTTATTATTTTGTATACATTTTTGCTACTTTTTTGGAAGATTGAATTCAAGCTATATTCTACATCATCATAAAAACCATTATCACAAATATTCTTGAAATATTGTGATATTTATAAAATATCACCCACCCCTAATGTATATACTGTAGATGCATTTATAGACCATTTCACAAGATGTAAACAACACTGGTCCAGAAGCACTTCCTGTTTCAGTTTTTTAACACTACATAAAAGCTGCGATAAAATACAACCAACAGAACATTTAAAACTGAATCAAAAAGTTCAACAAACATCTTTAAGATGTTTTCTTTACATGTGAAATAAAGAAAACTTTTACAAACTGAAACAGGAAGTGCTTCTGGACCAGTGCTGTTTACATCTTGTGAAATGGTCTATATGTATAATATTTATATATAATATAAATGAACACATTTTTCTTGAATATATACATGCATGTGTGTGTATTTATAAATACAAAATAATTATACACAATACACATATATATGATGTAAACAAACTTTTATTTTGGATGCAATTAATCATTGCACAGCACTAAAAAAAAACATCCCTGAACTAAAATAATCCATTTTGAGATGAGACGGGCCGAGGCCGGCGGACGCGATGTGAACTCGCAGAACGCGCTCGAGTGTGTGATGAGCCGACTCGGCCGGTTTGTTTCACAGGAATGTGACACGGGTGACCAAATGAGCTGGCTGATCTGCCCGGCGATTACAGCGTTTGCATGTAAACACTGAAGCCCACACACAGGCTCGGCGCTGGAGAACGAGAGCCGCCGCGACCCTTGACCCCATCGCTCACGCTAGCTTGCTTATGCTTACTGCAGGAATGCCCATCACAGCGGTGCGATTTATCATTCTGCTGAGCAACACGTGGCAAACGCTGATTTCCCTGACTGCAGTCGCATCATTGTCCAGTCTCCTTCCTTCATTCATACAGCGCTTTAATAGTTTCACAGCAGAACAGACTTAAGTTATTGTCCAGATAAAGATTCACTTCCGTTGCACAGATCATTAGTGATCAACTCAGTGTTTGTAACAGAAAACAGAACGTCTTTAATGTGTTTTCGCCACTCATTCGCACAACAACAGTGTTTGGAGTTCGAGAACGCAAACTGAGACCGGGTCCAAGGTGCGAGCGTTGAAACATTGTGAAAAACGTCATCATCTCCGCGTAAACTTCAAAAACGTGAACATGTGAAAGCGCTGACGGCGCACATCACGTGTTAGTCTATACACTCTCAGAAAAAAAGGTACAAAAGCTGTCACTGGGGCTCTACCTTTTCAAAAGGTACATTTTTGTACCCAAAGGCTGCATATTGGTACCTTAGTGGTACATATTAGCACCTTAAATGTACAGATTAACACCTAAAATGGACATATTAGCTCATGAAATGGACATATTAACACCTTAAATGTACATATTATCACCTAAAATATACAGTACATATTAGCACCTGAAATGTACATATTAACACCTAAAATGGACATATTAGCTCATGAAATGGACATATTAACACCTTAAATGTACATATTAGCACCTAAAATGTACATATTAACACCTAAAATGTACATATTAGCACCTAAAATGTACATATTGCCACCTAAAATGGACATTAGCTCATGAAATGGACATTAACACCTTGAATGGACATATTAGCACCTAAAATATACATATTAACACCTAAAATGTACATATTAGCACCTAAAATTGACATTAGCTCATGAAATGGACATATTAACACCTTAAATGTACATATTAGCACCTAAAATATACATATTAACACCTAAAATGTACATATTTTTCCACCTAAAATGGACATATTAGCTCATGAAATGGACATATTAGCACCTTAAATGTACATATTAACACCTAAAATTTACATATTAGCACCTAAAATTGACATATTAGCTCATGAAATGGACATATTAACACCTTAAATGTACATTTTAGCACCTAAAATATACATATTAGCACCTTAAATGTACATATTGCCACCAAAAATGGACATATTAGCTCATGAAATGGACATATTAACACCTTAAATGTACATATTAGCACCTGAAATGGACAAAAGTTTATCTTTTGAAAAGGTACAGCCCCAGTGACAGCTTTTGTACCTTTTTTTCTGAGAGTGTAGGTGTGTGTGTTTGAATATGTGTGTGTGTGTGTGTGTGTGTGTGTGTGCAGGCGTGTGTCTTTCTCTACAAATTGACCTAACACAGAGTTGTGCGAGATGAGGGAGGACTTTGTTTTTATTTCCAGTGAGTAGTGAAGACAATAAAAGCTAGTTCAGGGCAATACAGGGTTTCCTGCCATTGTTTAGCTTTGAGAATGCTGTCAACCCTCTTCTCTTTATAGTCTTCATCTAGTTTCAGGAGATTCTGTTAAATTAGCTCAAGAATTTAAGCAACTATGTTTTATTTGTGCCACAGAAATCATGTGCTCAATGTTTTTGAGGATTACAGAAACTCTTTCATGTTATAGTATTGAAATCTGTCGTAAAGGCGGCGTAATTCTTATCATTTAGGTTATAAGAAGCTAAATGGGTTTTCATGAATGTCTTATTTGATTGTCTCTTCTCCTGGGAAGCTTAGAGTCTGTTTTACTACGATATTTATTGAGATCTTCTGTTTTCTAAGTGAATTTTCTTTTCAACTCATTGAAAAACACAACACACACGTTTGTGAACTGTCTTTTGGACCTTGAACCGTTTGGACCCCATTGAAGTCCATTATATGGAGAAAATCCTAGAATGTTTTCATCAAAAACCTTAATTTCTTTTCGACTGAAGAAAGAAAGACGTGGACATCTTGGATGACACGGGGGCGAGCAAATTATCAGCAAAAGTTTTTTTTAAAAGTGAACTACTCCTTTAAAAGTCGTGCGAATAATGCAAAAAAAAAAGTTGTATAATTTAATAGAAATGTTGTTCCAGTGAGCCTGACCCGGCTAGTTTTTAAAGTGTGCTATATATAGTCAGTGTGAACACAAGTTGATTTAGACTCCATATAAACGGCAGTCTCTGATGTCATCATGTCTCAGTACGGCTGCGGTCGTTTCTGATCCCGCAACTCGAGTCTGCCGGTGAGCAGCCATTCATCGAGCTCTCATAAACATGATGTGCGTTCAGCTACGGTCTTGAGGAGAACTATTTTAATTGTCCGACTGAGATGCTCTTGTGTGCTCGGGATCCCAGTATGCCCTTATTAGGAGAAACCACTGAGGACTGCTGGAGCCGGCGCTAAACTCTGAGAACGCTATCCTCTAAAACCTCATGAAATGTTAAATATGCTCTGAGATTCACGTTCCTACACCTACTTCCACAACCGGACACTGGGTTTACAAAGCCAAGAGGAAATCAGTGACCCTACGTTGCTTTCCCTGCTCTTCTTATACGGGACCCTGGACCACAAAACCAGTCACATGTCGCGGTAGCCCACAGTACATTGTGTGGGTCAAAATTATCCATTTTTCTTGGATATCAAGTAAAGATTATGTTCCTTGAAGATATTCCTACTGTAAATATACAAAACATTTATTTTTGTGAGTGAATGCTGCACAATCGTGAGCATAAATGCACAATTTTCCAGATTTTCAAATAGTTGTGCATCAGCCAAATATTGTCCTATCCTAACAGGCCACATATCAATGGGAAGCTTATTTGTTCAGTTTTCAGATGACGTATACATCTCAGTTTCAGAAGATGACCCCTGTGACTGGTTTTGAGGTCGTATCTCCTGAACAGCGTTCGCTGTAGGCCACGGCAGGGATCGCCAGGTGTTTATAGCCCTCAGGTATTCCTGAGGTGGGAGATGTACACAGGTGTGTTTTTACAGCGGGCACGGCACGTCTGGGCACATGTTTACTGTAACACAAGAAAACGCCATCGCTTTGCTATTTATTTAGCCAATCTTCAAAAAGCTTGTCTGGCTGTTTTTAATGCTCCTTTATCACCAACTGGAAACTGTTGAGCTTTGCATCATGGGCTGTTATGGTGCCGTTCTTTTGTTGTATTTTTATAATAATAATAAAAGTTAATGGGTTAAGCTCCAAAATGACTAGATGCCGACCATAAAAGAGGTCCATATGACTCGCGGACTAGATTTCAAGTCTCCGGAAGTTACGCAATAGATTTGTGTGAGAATGTAAAGTAGTAGATTCATCCAGATTGAAAGCTGAAAAATTATTCTATGAAATTTATGGTAATAATGATATTTATGGACGCTTGTTTCCGCCACAGAATAAGACATTTTAAAAGACAATTGCAACTTTTTATCTTACATTTGTGATTTACATCTTTATGTCACAGAATTGGGTGATATAAAGTCAAAATTATGAGACATTAACTCGCAATTGCAAGAAATAAACAATTTTTCTTTTTCTCAGAGGTGCATTTATATCTCGCCATTGGGACTTTTTATCTCACAATTCTGACTTTATAAATCGCAATTGCGTGTTATAAAGTCAGAATTATGAGATATAAACCCTATTCTGAGAAAAAAATAACTTGTAATTTTATGATATAAAGTGGGAATTGCCACATCCTGAAAATTAAACACATTTGAATAGTTTTATAATAGTGAAAAATTATTATAAATGGTTAATTTTTTTTGAAAATTTTATTTTAGTTTTCAATTGAATTTTTTTACATTTTATATATATATATATTTTATTACACGTATTAAGGCATGATAAGCAGACGCATTAACGACAGTGGTATAATGACCCAATTTAAACTCCATTATTATATTATAAATGGTTATTATTTTGAATTAATTTTTTTTTATTTAAATATGTTTTTGTTTAATTGCACGTATTAAAAGGCATGATAAGCGTATGCATTAACGACAGTGGTATAATGACCCAATTTATACTGTGAAAAATTATCATAAATGGTTATTATTTAAAAAAAATTCTGTTATTTTTGAATTTTATTTTGTACTTAAATATGTTTTTGTTTAATTGCACGTATTAAAAGGCATGATAAGCGTATGCATTAACGACAGCGGTATAATGATCCAATTTATACTGTGAAAAATTATTATAAATGGTTATTATTTAAAAAAATTCTATTATTTTTGAATTTTAATTTGTACTTAAATTAATTTTTGTTTAATTGCACGTATTAAAAGGCATGATAAGCGTATGCATTAACGACAGCGGTATAATGACTCAATTTATACTGTGAAAAATGATTATAAATGGTTATTATTTAAAAAAAAAATTATATTATTTTTGAATTTTAATTTGTACTTAAATATGTTTTTGTTTAATTGCACGTATTAAAAGGCATGATAAGCGTATGCATTAACGACAGCGCTATAATGACTCAATTTATACTGGGAAAAATTATTATAAATGGTTATTATTTAAAAAAATTCTATTATTTTTGAATTTTAATTTGTACTTAAATATGTTTTTGTTTAATTGCACGTATTAAAAGGCATGATAAGCGGATGCATTAACGACAGCGGTATAATGATCCAATTTATTCTGTGAAAAATTATTATAAATGGTTATTATTTTGAAAAAAATTCTATTATTTTAGAATTTTAATTTGTACTTAAATATGTTTTTGTTTAATTGCACGTATTAAAAGGCATGATAAGCGTATGCATTAACTCACAGGGCCGATATTTGAGTGTGTGGGCCTCCTCTCTCCCCCGGGTGTGTGAGGACCTCGACGGGCCCCTTCATCACTGGCCCTGGGACCACATTCCCCCCCGATGACAGTCCTGCCTCTGGCTATTTGCTCTTCCTGTTTTTCTTTTTTCCCTCCATGCATTGCCTCATATGTTCCTCTCTTATCTAAAGACCCTCAAGAGTCCAAAGACCTCGGCCCACTGCTGCGACCTTCGACACACGACACTCAGATTATTGTTGTGCAGGACAGCTTCGGGTTTCTTCTTCAATGCCCTTCTGGATAAAATAATATAAAAAATGATTAATCTGATACATCTAGGTTTTTATCATGATTTGTGGCGGGAAAAGGGGATTAAAATGTCAAGCGAGTCCAAAGACCTAGCTGTCGAACTTCGGCACACACAGCTCAAATTATTCAATTAATAATAATAATAATATTATTAATAAATTGCGAATTTAATGACTGTTTTGGGTTAGTTTTTAAATGCCTAGTTTTTAAAAATTGGTAATCTGATAAATCTAGGTTTTTCATCATGATTTGTGGCGAAACAAAGGGATAAAAATGTTGTGTTTTTCGTGGCCGTGGCGACGCAAGGTTCTTTGGGTAATATGAACGGAAGACACAACAACAGAGTTTTTCTTCTCTTCCTCCCTGCTGCAGTTTATAACTGTGACACACTGTAATTTCCATATTTGGCATTCCCTGGAGTTTACTGGCAGCTTTTAATAAAACTAGATCACTTAAAATGGCCATAAAAGGAGCCAGGAAAAGACGGCACCTGTTTTACATCTCGAGTCTGTCTGATAAAGAGAGGTTTCGAGATGGTCGAGTGTGAATCTCTAAATCTGCGTATTTCGTCAGTGTTTCAGAGAAATAGTTTCTGTTCACCCTCACGTCCCTCCAAACCTGTTCCACTGGCTCCAAAAATGGCAAGAAAGGGCGACATATTTCAAGTTTATATAAGGGAATCATTTTTATACACGCTGTTTATATGAACCGAGAGACTGCTTTGTTAATGTTCACATTCTTTATAAAATCAAGTGACACCAGCATTTCAAGTAAACGGATAAAATCACAAAAGGTGAATTTAAAAAGCAAGATCTAATAATTACACTAGCATTCAAAAGTTTTTTAGAGAAGTCACGCTCACAAAGTGTTTATGATTAATTCAATTATTTATGCTGCGTTTATGACTAAAGAATACAGTGAAATATTAGTACAATTTAAAAGTGTTTTGTGATACTGTATATACTCCGATGTTTGAGTCGTTGGCAGCGTGGACTTACCCAGGGGCAAATGCTCTCAAAATACTGTAATTTTCCCTGACTTGTTTCTGAAGTGTGTTCAGTCTTGCCTTCTCTCGAGCGAGCGCTGTGGATCGACTCGTCTACGCAGACCGGATCTGCTTATCCGTTACGTATCTCACACAGCAAAACTGTGGCAGTGACTGTCAGTTTTCTAATAACTGATCATCACAAATATTTATAAAGGGGGAATTAATCAAACTGAAGTGAGTGGATGCTTAAAGGAGTAGTTCACTTTACACAAAACATTTGCTGATAATTTACTCGCCCCCGTGTCATTCAAGATATTCATGTCTTTCTTTCTTCAGTCGAAAAGAAATTAAGGTTTTTGATGAAAACATTCCAGGATTTTCTCCATATAATGGACTTCAATGGGGTCCAAACGGTTCAAGATCCAAAAGACAGTTTCAGTGCAAACTACAAACTGTTCAAAGGGCTTTAAACGATTCCAGACGATGAATAAGGGTCTTATCAAGCGAAACGATCGCTCATTTAATAAATAAATAAATAACAAAGTTTAAGTTTTAAGCTCAAATGGTCGCCTTGCTCTGTTCTGTGATGCGCGTTCGTGACTCTCCTGTTCATCAAAATGAACGAATCTTTTTCCGAGTCAATTGGTTGATTCAAAGAACGAATTGACTCGGAAAAAGATTTGTTCATTTTGATGAACAGGAGAGTCACGAACGCGCATCACAGAACAGAGCAAGGCGACCATTTGAGCTTAAAACTTAAACTTTGTTATTTATTTATTAAATGGCTGGTCATTTCGCTTGATAAGAACCTTATTCATCGTCTATAATCGTTTAAAGCCCTTTGAACAGTTTGCAGTTTGCACTGAAACTGTCTTTTGGACCTTGAACCGTTTGGACCCCATTGAAGTCCATTATATGGAGAAAATCCTGGAATGTTTTCATCAAAAACCTTAATTTCTTTTCGACTGAAGAAAGAAAGACATGGACATCTTGGATGACACGGGGGCGAGTAAATTATCAGCAAAAGTTTTTTGAGAAGTGAACTACTCCTTTAAGACTGCTATTGTTTGATAAGAAGAATATATTACGGGACACTAGGGCTGTGCCAGTAAACTCAAAAAAAATATTTTTCCGTGAATATTATGACATGAGTGGAGCACAAAGCTTTGCTTCCAAAAGAAAGAGTAGGTTAGATGTGCCGTTGCAGCCGTGGGGCGTTCTCCCGCTGCTCTACACACACTTCAGGAGTAAAGCAGGAATACAGGATGAGTGTGTGTGTGTGACCTCTGACCTGTGCCCTGTTTTCACACACAGCCCAGCACGCTCCCGCAAGGCACGGTCAACATGAACCTGTGCAGTGACGTGATGGACGCCGAGCCCCGGACGGGTCAGAAGAACGCGCTGGTCATCATCACGCCCGAGCAGGAGTTCTACATCAGAGGAGACAACCGAGAGATCATCAACGGGTGCGCGAGCAGATTACAGCAAACTGATCAACCTCAGGCACTCTCAGAGACACTCATGCTCTCTGTGTGTGTGTGTGTCATTCACACAGAGACATGCAGGATTTGTATTTAGGTAGTCTTAAAGGGTTAGTTCACCCAAAAATGAAAATTCTGTCAGTATTTCCTCACCCTCATGTTGTTCAACCCCGTAAGACCTTCGTTCATCTTCGCAACACAAATTAAGATATTTAAGATATTAAGATCGCTCCTGTATACTAGTCCATAGGCTTCTTGAGGGAATGACTCGAAAAGTCATTAAAGACATCGTTAAAATACTCCAAGTGACTACAGGGGCTCAATCTTAACTTTATCAAACGACGAGAACACTTTTGTGCGCAAAAACAAACAAAAATAAGGACTTTATTTCAACTATTCACTTCCTTCTCCATGGGCCTGTAGTCAGTTAACGTAGTGTGATTGCGTAAAGCTACGTCACACGTAGGCTCACTATTGGCCGACGCTGGTCATGTGTGTGTGATGCGTGTGACGTACAATAACAGAAGCTTACGCTATTAAACTAGTAACCTGACTCGCGCAGAGGGAGAAATAAACCAATAGTTGAAATAAAGTCCTTATTTTTGTTTGTTTTTGCGCACAAAAAGTGTTTTCGTCGTTTGATAAAGTTGAGATTGAGCCCCTGTAGTCACATGGACTATTTTAACGATGTCTTTAATGACTTTTCGGGGACAGCAAGAGTCATTCCCTCAAGAAGCCTATGGACTAGTATACAGGAGCGATCTTAATATCTTAAATATCTTAATTTGTGTTGCGAAGATGAACGAAGGTCTTACGGGGTTGAACAACATGAGGGTGAGGAAATACTGACAGAATTTTCATTTTTGGGTGAACTAACCCTTTAAGGTCAGTGCACACAGAGTCCAAAACTTCCTTATGTTACAATAAATATGCCCTCATGTTGTCAATCATGCTTCAGATCATCAGCATTATGAAGTTAGCTCTAAATGTCTCACATCAACTCGTTAGTCAGCTAGAAAAAATAACACCAGAGAGGAGCATTTTTCTAAATATATACACTATAGTTATTACATATGCATTATAATCTTAATGTTCTTCAATATTTAATGCATATTTGAATAAATCTGGCAAGTTTTTATGACAGCCACCATTTAAATTTTTATATTTCATAAAATCTTCTGATTATAAAAATAAATAAAAGTGTAATTTAAGTGATTCATTCATTATTACCTTCATATTAGGCTAATGAAGCCTAGTAGGCTACAACTAGACTCCCATAGTTTACAGCATTAGTTAAGAGTTTTGATTTCCTTTAGAAAAAAATGCCATTTATTGTAACTGATATCCAAAATAATCGATATTGAATCGAATCGTAATCGAATCGAATTGCAAGCTTGTGAATCGAAATCGAATCGAATTGTGAAATTTGTCTCAATACCCAGCCCTACCTGACTGACACTATAGAAACTTGCCATTAAAAGTACCGAGTTCGGTACCCGACCCCACCGATGGGACGCGACACCAGCGTAACCTCTAATGTCTTTCACCAGATGGACTGAACAGCTCGCGGTTTATCCCAGAACCAACAAGCAGAATCAGAAGAAGAAGCGCAAAGTGGAGCCAGCGACCTCACAGGTACGGGACGACTGGCGTCAGCCGCTGGGTTCGCCTGCCAGATCTGTGTGTGTTTTCCCAAAATCTCTTTATTTTTGTCCTAAATATTTTTATTTTTATGGATTCCGATTTTTTTGTGTGTGTGTGTGTGTGTGATCGAAAAGGATGTATAATCAATATAATTGAGAGAACCTCATTTGAAAATTTGTTACATTTTCAGCAATAATTTAAAATTTCAAAAACAAATCAGAAAATCTGTTTTCGGTTTACTTTTTTTGGACTCAGTTAAGTTTTAATTTAATTTTAGTTATCAAAGTATATCTAATCAATAGAATTAATTAAACTTAAACAATTTCATAATTCATTCGAAATATTTATGGCCAGGACCTGCTGTGATGTCAGTGCCCATGACATCTGTTTTATTTTTCCCAAATTCCAGTTTTCTGGATTTCAATTTGACTTTTTATTTTTTAATTTTCAAAAACAGTGGTAATCAAATAAATGCATAAAACAAAAAATAATATTTTTTTAAAAATGTAATTATAAAATTTTAACAAGTTCTTTTATTTTTAACAAAGTGCTGCTCAAGTTTGTTTAATTTAGTCATTGAGTAAAAATTGATTTTGTTTGATATTCCAAATGATTGTTTTATAGGTTTTAATAAAACATAAAATATTATTATAATAATTATTTATATTTGCATTTAGCAAACATTTTAATAATAATGTTTCAACAACTTTCAACATTTCTCACATTATCAGTTTATTGGCTCTAGTTTATTAAGATGAGCAGAACTCAGTTCTCAGATCAGTGTTTGATATGTGACTGGTTTTGTCCGTCCTTCTGTTGGACTCTCACACATGAGTTATGTGAAATATCTGTCAGCTGGTAAATTTATCTACACAATTAGATAATACCAGTTTAGCTCAACCAGTGACCAAGCAATGCGAATGTTGTTCAGTGTGTGTGTAAAAAGAGCAGAAAACACACTTCAGCACAACATCATCAGCTCAAACTGGAGGAATCACTTTTGCTCCCAAATTTGTATCAATTTTACACTCTATGAAGAATATTTGGGTGTAATATGTCACAGTTTGCTTTATTTTGCTCTCCTCACTTACAGAAATGAACTATAGTGTCCTGCACACACTAGTAGCAATATCACTGATATCTGGTGTGTGAATAACTGTTGGTGTGACTGCAGGAGCCAGGCCCAGCGAAGGTGGCGGTGACCGGCTCAGGGATCCCAGAAGCGGAGAAGACGCCCGACTCCAGTTCCATCATCTGGCAAGAGGAGCTTCAAAGCAGAGAAGCGGACGGTTCCCAGACCTGGAGCTCCGGTGAAATACCAGCTCTCGGCTCACCGCTGCCCTCTGCAGGTGCGGGGGATCCACACACACACACACCCACACTAGCATCGTGAAGTCACTGGCTACGTTTACATGGAACCACATAATACATAAGTAGTCAGATCGATGGCTCAATTCGACTGGAAAGCCTTCATGTTAAACACCGTAATCGATCCAATTGAAAGGTTCGGTTTATTCCCTTTCTAATCCGTTCGGAGAACATGTAAACACTTGATCGCATTGAAAACCGAAACTGAAAGGACTGCGCTGGTGCAATGACATAGAAATAGCGTAATGACGTAGAAGTAGCGTGAAGACAGAAATAGCGTAATATGTAGAAATAGCGTAATGACGTAGAAATAGCGTAATGACAGAAGTAGCGTAGTATGTAGAAATAGTGTAATTACCCTATTTCTACATCATTGCACTATTTCTACGTCATTACGCAATTTCTACATTACATTATTTCTGCGTCATTACGCTATTTCTACATCATTACGCAATTTCTACATTACGTTATTTCTCCGTCATTGCAGAATCTCTACATTGTGCTATTTCTACATTACGCTCTTTCTATGTCATTATGCTATTTTTACGTGATTACGTTAGTTCTACGTCATTATGCAATTTCTACATCACGCTATTTATACACAATAACACTATTTCTACATAAACGCTAGAAATAAATGCTAGAAAAAGCATAGTGTTGTAGAAATAGCGCAATGTAGAAATAGCGTAAAAGTTTAGACGATATTCTAAAGATGGCTGCCGCTTGTTTCTCTGCATAAGGCCTATAGCAGCATGAACTCAATGGTTGCCCCATTTCTCTCCGCTATAGGTGAAGGGTCGATGATGAGCCGCTGCTCGGATCAGAGCTCAGTGAACGGTGATGAGGTGGATCGGATCGGGCTCTTCCACTCGGCTCAGTCCCTCGACCCGCTGTCTCCCACGGGCAGCTCCTCCAGCCGGCTCAGCGCAGAGATGGGGGGTGTCCCACGATGCCTTTCACCTACGCCCAGCGACCCCTTCCCATCATGCAGCAGCCTGCTCTCCAACGGCTCACACATCAGCGGGTCCATGAGCTCGCTGGACTCAGACGCCAGCACCGAGAGCCACCCGACCGAAGCCCTCGCACGCTCACACCGAGCTCTGCCCCCCCGCAAGCCCGAGAAACGCAGTCGACTCCACAGTCCGGAGAGACAGGAGTGTGTGTTCAGCTCGGAGAGAAGGTGAGCGCAGGCCGTTCTCATTAGTCCTCATTCTTATCTCGGGTCATTATGGCCCGGAATAAAAAAAAAAAATCATAAGATCGTAGGACTTTTGTTTACACTTGAACCACAAACACACACAAAACAAAAAATGGGAATGGATCCAAGGAGTTTTGTGGTTGAAATTTAAAAGTGTAACACATCCTTCCCTGACGGGTCAATGGACCCCCATAGGAATGAATGGAATGCTTCAGTACACATAGAAAAACCTAAAAATGCTAAAACTTTACCAATTTTTTTTCTAATGTCTACATGTGTATCTGAATGCATACTGACTTTAGGACCCAGCTCTTTTGCTCCATATACAGCTATAAGGCCATCTAGAGTCATGAAATATCATGTTAAGTATTTTGGTTTTCAACAAGAGGTCGGCAAAGATACCCAATGCAAGATATTTTGTGTAAGTTGAAAGAATGTGAGGAATGTGCTTAAATAATAATTTCTTGATTATTTATTGATTAAATCTAGTAATTCAAAGGTAAATAAAAAAAACTGCTAAAAATTGCTTTAAAAAATAGAGATAATATTATCAAAATGAAATAAAATAAGCTTTCTGGACAAAAAAAAGTAGTACAACTTTAGGGCTTCGAGTCATTTTGAGAGTTAAAGTCATGCTGGAGCCGCGGGATAAAACCACATGCGCCTTATTAGACCAAAAAGTGTTTAGCAGCGTGCTTTTGAGATGCAAGAGCATTATATCATTAATGTTGACGGTAAACACCTTCACTAAACATTATTGCTGCTTTGGGTTTTTTTATACTGTCGTAAAAATACTGAACAATTATTACTGTATTTTTAAACAAATAAATGCAGCACAAGAATCATTATTATTAGAATATTATTTGATTGTAAATTACTCAATATATATTATATACAATTTATATTTAGTTTATTTTATTTGAATATTTTAGTGTTTTTTTGCTTTTAAACACACTTCTTAAAAATAAATATTCAGTGCATATTAAATGCCAAATTACCGTTTGAAAAATGATTGGTAACAGGACTGTATTTTATGTAATAAAAAAAGATAATAAAAAAAACAGGTAATAAATTCAAATTATAATTGGACAAATGAACAACTAAATCACTTAACATAAGTTATTAAAATATTTTTAGTTACAGTTATCAGTACAATGGTTTTTTAAAACCATTCAAAATAATTTAATCTCTAGCATATTATGTAAGGAATTGAAAAAGGCGTCCATATTTGCTTTTCCTCTAATTATCACAGTTTTTCCAAAGCAAGATTACAAGACATTGAAAGAAGGAAGATCTGAGTATTTTCCACGTTAGACGACACGTTTAGCCCGTATTAAACTGAAATCCGCTTGTTTTGACTGTTAAATGAACAGGGAGTCCTGCTTTCCTCTTTGCTGTTTCTCTCTCCCATCAACCCTCAAACAGCACCTCTGACGCACTTCTCATTAAGACGGCTCACTTGCCCCCACGAGACGAAGAATTCATACAGACAGAACCAAACGCTCTCTACTCTGGTTTAATTTGGGTTTATGGGAATTGTGCCACTTTTTACCCAGCAGCCAATGGGACTGTGAGCAGTCATGTGACAGAAATACCTCTCTTACTGGCTTTCTTGTTTCCTTTTAAGGAGGGCTGACAATGTGGTGCATATCCCAAATAAGGGCAAAAAAGTAATTTAATATTTTCTGACATCATTTTGTGAACTAAATTCATGTCTGTAGTTTCGGGAAATGTTTGAAAAACCAGGAGACGCTTTAAACCCCTTCCTAAGGAATATTTCATTTTATATACCGTACATCAAACACAAAACATATTTAAATAAGGAAATTAATACTTTTATTATTAAAGCAAGGATGCTTTAAATGGGTCAAAAGTGACATTAAAGACATTTATAATGTTAGAAGAGGTTATTTTTAAAATAAATGATGTTCTTTTTAAAACTTTATATTCATCAAAGAATGCTGAAAAATAAACTGCATCAAGGTTTCCACAAAAATATGAATGGTTTTCAACACTGTTTTCTTTATTTAATAAGAAATACACTTTACAGACAGAAACTACATGCTTATACATTCATACCCCAGAACATACATGAGAAAAGATAGACACACTTTACAAATATATTACGACAGAAGAATAAATATGATATGAAAAAAACTACAAAATTTCATATAATTATAATATACATAGAATATTACTCCTTTTTTTATTATATTCATCCATTCTATTTTTACTTTCTGCTATTATCTTTTCCAAACGAAGATGTGACCTTATAACATTCTTAAAGTGATCTAAACACAAGCTCGATGATGTTTTTGTTTTAAAAATAAACTTTTTCCCTATTAATAAAATGGTATTTAACAAAAGAAAACTACCTGTAAAATAACCAAGTAACCAAGTTTCAACACTGATATTAATCATAACTGTGTGTTGATCATCAGATCCTCATATTAGAGTGATTTCTGAAGGATCATGTGACACTGAAGACTGGAGTAAATGACACTTTACTATATATTCACATAGAAAACAGTGGAATAATATTTCACAATATAAATAAAATAAAATATGAATCATTTCATAAACTCAAACTTCTATAACTTTTTTTTCTGACACTTTCTTAATTTATTTAACTCCTATTGAGCTTCTGTGAGGTGTTACGTATACGCAGTATTGGTCAATTTAGCGTTTTTCAGGTGTTTTCCTAAAGTTTCTCATCTGCACTGAACGCCTGCTAACGCTAGTGTGGACGGAGGACGAGGTTGTGTGTTAAATCTGCTGGTGTTTCTGCAGCGCGAGCGGGCGGTCGAATGTGATCGAGAAGCTGGAGGCGCTGGAGCTGGAGAACGCCGAGCGCATGGATGAGGAGGCGAGCGCTGGAGGCCGACAGGGACGCAGCGAGACCAGACGCTTCACGCGCGAGGTAATGAAAAAGCTTGATTTCACCACAGGGGGACTTTAGAAATCTTCAATAATGACATATATGACTGGATGGTATATAATAACAATGAGGCAATAATATTTGGTTCAAATAAAGTATAAAAAGCAAGTAATTGAACAACACTGTTATAATGCATAATGTAATATAGATGATATAAACTTATGTACATCATGTATTGTAACGCATGCCTGCAGAATCCTGGTGAGCGAATGGTACACTTTACAACATGATCAAATCCTTGAGTAATACATTTAATTAAAATGTCCACCGAATCTTTATTTTTTAGACCTTAATTTGGAAATGGCAACAACCAATCTCGTGATCAAACATATTGATGTGTTCTCTTGTTTTGGTGTCAGTTTATACATGATTTATGATACGAATCAGCCTTCACAAGAATTAGGCATGGGTTAATAACACAGAGCCGAAAATAAAACAATTAGCTAAACTAGCTGTTTTACGTAAAAAAAATACATGCATATATATATATATATATATATATATATATATATATATATATATATATATATATATATTAATGAATATTTTCTATATTTTAATGACTATTTTCATCCTTTTTTTCTCTTTCTATTTTTTATCCTTTATCCTTTTTTCTTTCTTTCCCTTTTTCCCATTTTTTCTCTTTTCTCCTTTTTTTCTCCTTTTTTCCCTTTCTCTTTTTTCTCCCCTTTTCTCTTTTCTCCTTTTTTCTCTTTTCTTTTTTGTCTTTTTTTTCTCTTTTTCTTTTTTCTCCTTTTTCTTTTTTTCTTTTTTCCTTTTTTCCTTTTTTCCTTTTCTCCTTTTTCTTTTTTTCTTTTTTCCTTTTTTCCTTTTCTCCTTTTTCTCTTTTCTTTTTTCTCCTTTTTCTTTTTCTTTTTTCTCTTTTTTTCTTTTCTTTTTTCTCCTTTTTTTTCTTTTTTCTCCTTTTTTCTTTTTCTTTTCTTCTTTTTTCCTTTTCTCTTTTCTTTTTTCTCTTTTTCCTATTTTCTCTTTTTTTTCTTTTTTCCTTTTTTCTTTTTTTTCTATTTTCTCCTTTTTTTCTTTCTCTTTTTTTTCTCTTTTTCCTATTTTCTCCTTTCTCTTTTTTTCTATCTCTTGTTTTCTCTCTGTTGTTGTTATCGTATAGCCACGCCCACATGTCGTCCCGCTGTCCTTGATCCTCTAGTTTGAGCATCTGATATCATGTGTCCTGAAGAAGGCTGTTTTGCCCAAACGTGTAGATCAACTTTTGACTGGTTTTAATGATTAATCCCAGTTCATTAAAGGCTGTTTACTCTACCACATGAGTGTCTTGGAGTATTTCGTCTACGTCACTTTTGAGGCTTATTTCGAATCGTGAGAGACTCAGTGTTTATGGAAGAGAACAAATGTGACGCAGAAACTCTTAAAAAACAAACACTCACTTCCTGAATCTGACTCGTCTGTCGCAGAAAATCAACACATGCTGTCATGAATAATTAAGCGAGGCGTCTTCTCATAGGACATGGACCTGCAGTCTCATGAATAATTATGAGACACTGATGAGTCATCGAGGTTCTGTAGGTGTGAGGAAAACATCAGATCCTGTGACGTTAACTCAACCCAGAATATGATAAAAGAGCTCAAAATTAATTTCAAATTTCATTGAATATGAAAGTTGCGCTCACTTGGAAAAACTAAAAACTCAGGGTTTAAAGTTAAATGAACAAACATAATATCACCTGATGATTTTTTTTTTGTTTGTTTGAGAACGTTCTGCTGTTTTTCGGCTCTTGCACGCATGATCTTTTGTCTCAATTAATGTCCAGTTTCCATCATGTGCTCTGGGGCCGAATAAACCCACTTTCCGTTTCTCAGAGCCTCTGTCGTCACGAGTGTCTCGTTAGGCACTTTATTCTTCATCTTCACCTTCCCTCAAAGAATTATTTCTTATTTCATCCCAATGCTTTTCATCCAGACTCACTCTCTCGCACACACGCAAAAAATCACTCACATTTGTGTGCTTGTCTGATCAGTGGAGGACAAAACTGCTCTGAAAAATAAGTCAGATTGTTGTTATAAGCGAAGGCGTTTCTCAGTGTAACAGAAGACTGGAGCTGAGAGCGAGTTTGTTATGGTTTTCACTGCTTTCAAGGTCAGTTCAGGGTTTGATGCGATACTGGTATTTCTGCAGTTGAAGATCTGTTTATGAAACTTCTCGCTTGTGGAGGTCCGTCAAATATTATTCTAGAGCATATGGACATAATTACGCTTTTAAATCCAGATAAGCTGCTCAGATATGAGGCAAAACACCTTCAGCGAATGGATAAACACTTCCACACACTCTTGAATAAACCTATGCTTTCAACATCTGCTGTAAGACTCTAACAAATAATAGTTTTTAACTGGGTATCTTTAGGGATGCTTATATCAGTGCCGTATCAGTTATCATCATCTGTTCTATTAGATAAATATTGAACGTTTTATTGTGCATGCTTGTTTCCCGTATTTTCACATTTAGATTAACTTTGCCATAATTAAATCTTCACTTTAAGTTCAGCTATTAAATGAGTCTTTAATAAGACTCATCTTTTGGAAAATATATATATTTTAAACACATTTAGACAAAAGTTTGAGGTCAGTGCGATTTAAAAATAGTAATAATAATACTTTTATCCATCCAGGACACATTAATTTGATCAAAAGTGACAATAAAGGCATTTATAATGTTACAAAAGATCCTATTTCAAATAAATGCTGTTCTTTTGAACTTTCTATTCATCAAATAATCCTGAAAAATAAAATCACAGTTTCCACAAACATATGAACGGTTTTCAACACTGATGATAATCATAAATGTTTATTGATCAGATCTTCATATTAAAATTATGATTTGTGAAGGATCATGTGACACTGTAGACTGGTGATAAATTCAGCTTTGATCACAGGAATAAATTATACTTTACTGTATATTCATATTGAAAACAGATGATTTACATTACAATAATATTTCACTATTTTACTATATTTTTAATCAAATAAAAGGATAATAGAGTTCAGTGCAACAAGTGCAGCGCAAATCTGTCATATCGGCTACATAACATTATAATGAGAACATCATTAAAACAGAGACTTTTATTTTTGTAATCAGGCTCTCAAAAATTATAAAAAAATTAATTTAGATTTATTGGCCATAATATCGGTTATCGGCTTTCCAAATATAGAGTTGTCGTATCGGCGCCAAAAATGTTATATATCAGTGTATCCCTAATAATTATTGACTTATAAGCATCGACACACTTTCAGTATCAGTATGTGTAGTTTTCTGGGTAATTGCTTGACGTGATGTGATGTTGCCTGTGTCTGACACCTCTCTGTGTGATTCTGCTGTGTTCCTTCCCTGTGCTCCAGGAGCAGAAGACGGACCCGGAGCTGGGTTTGGACTTCTACCACTCCAGCCTTCCTCCTCTGAGGAGAGCCAAGTCCCTGGACCGCAGGACCACCGAGTCCGTCATGACCGTAAGACTAGCTCCTGCTTCTCGCTGGACACTGAAGGTCCAATCATGCCCTCGGTCAGATTACACGGCTAATGTTTCAGATTACACGGCTAATGTTTCAGATTACACGGCTAATGTTTCGGATTACACGACTAATGTGTCGGATTACACGACTAATGTGTCGGATTACACGACTAATGTGTCGGATTACACGACTAATGTGTCTGATTACACGACTAATGTTTCAGATTACACGACTAATGTGTCGGATTACACGACTAATGTGTCGGATTACACGACTAATGTGTCGGATTACACGACTAATGTGTCGGATTACACGACTAATGTGTCTGATTACACGACTAATGTTTCAGATTACACGACTAATGTGTCGGATTACACGACTAATGTGTCGGATTACACGACTAATGTGTCGGATTACACGACTAATGTGTCGGATTACACGACTAATGTGTCGGATTACACGGCTAATGTTCAGATTACACGGCTAATGTTTCGGATTACACGACTAATGTGTCAATTTACACGACTAATGTGTCTGATTACACGACTAATGTGTCAATTTACACGTCTAATGTGTCTGATTACACGACTAATGTGTCAATTTACACGACTAATGTGTCGGATTACACGACTAATGTGTCAATTTACACGACTAATGTGTCTGATTACACGACTAATGTGTCAATTTACACGACTAATGTGTCGGATTACACGACTAATGTGTCAATTTACACGACTAATGTGTCGGATTACACGGCTAATGTGTCAATTTACACGACTAATGTGTCGGATTACACGACTAATGTGTCCATTTACACGACTAATGTGTCTGATTACACGACTAATGTGTCAATTTACACGACTAATGTGTCGGATTACACGACTAATGTGTCGGATTACACGACTAATGTGTCAATTTACACGACTAATGTGTCTGATTACACGACTAATGTGTCAATTTACACGGCTAATGTTTCGGATTACACGACTAATGTGTCGGATTACACGACTAATGTGTCGGATTACACGACTAATGTGTCGGATTACACGACTAATGTGTCGGATTACACGACTAATGTGTCTGATTACACGACTAATGTTTCAGATTACACGACTAATGTGTCGGATTACACGACTAATGTGTCGGATTACACGACTAATGTGTCGGATTACACGACTAATGTGTCGGATTACACGACTAATGTGTCGGATTACACGGCTAATGTTTCAGATTACACGGCTAATGTTTCGGATTACACGACTAATGTGTCTGATTACACGACTAATGTGTCAATTTACACGACTAATGTGTCTGATTACACGACTAATGTGTCAATTACACGTCTAATGTGTCTGATTACACGACTAATGTGTCAATTTACACGACTAATGTGTCGGATTACACGACTAATGTGTCAATTTACACGACTAATGTGTCTGATTACACGACTAATGTGTCAATTTACACGACTAATGTGTCGGATTACACGACTAATGTGTCAATTTACACGACTAATGTGTCGGATTACACGGCTAATGTGTCAATTTACACGACTAATGTGTCGGATTACACGACTAATGTGTCAATTTACACGACTAATGTGTCTGATTACACGACTAATGTGTCAATTTACACGACTAATGTGTCGGATTACACGACTAATGTGTCAATTTACACGACTAATGTGTCTGATTACACGACTAATGTGTCAATTTACACGACTAATGTGTCGGATTACACGACTAATGTGTCGGATTACACGACTAATGTGTCAATTTACACGACTAATGTGTCAATTTACACGGCTAATGTTTCGGATTACACGACTAATGTGTCGGATTACACGACTAATGTGTCGGATTACACGACTAATGTGTCGGATTACACGACTAATGTGTCTGATTACACGACTAATGTTTCAGATTACACGACTAATGTGTCGGATTACACGACTAATGTGTCGGATTACACGACTAATGTGTCGGATTACACGACTAATGTGTCGGATTACGACTAATGTGTCGGATTACACGGCTAATGTTCAGATTACACGGCTAATGTTTCGGATTACACGACTAATGTGTCTGATTACACGACTAATGTGTCAATTTACACGACTAATGTGTCTGATTACACGACTAATGTGTCAATTTACACGTCTAATGTGTCTGATTACACGACTAATGTGTCAATTTACACGACTAATGTGTCGGATTACACGACTAATGTGTCAATTTACACGACTAATGTGTCTGATTACACGACTAATGTGTCAATTTACACGACTAATGTGTCGGATTACACGACTAATGTGTCAATTACACGACTAATGTGTCGGATTACACGGCTAATGTGTCAATTTACACGACTAATGTGTCGGATTACACGACTAATGTGTCAATTTACACGACTAATGTGTCTGATTACACGACTAATGTGTCAATTTACACGACTAATGTGTCGGATTACACGACTAATGTGTCAATTTACACGACTAATGTGTCTGATTACACGACTAATGTGTCAATTTACACGACTAATGTGTCAATTTACACGACTAATGTGTCGGATTACACGACTAATGTGTCAATTTACACGACTAATGTGTCAATTTACACGACTAATGTGTCGGATTACACGACTGATGTGTCGGATTACACGACTAATGTGTCAATTTACACGACTAATGTGTCGAATTACACGACTAATGTTTCGGATTACACGACTAATGTGTCAATTTACACGACTAATGTGTCGGATTACACGGCTAATGTGTCAATTTACACGACTAATGTGTCGGATTACACGACTAATGTGTCAATTTACACGACTAATGTGTCGGATTACACGACTAATGTGTCAATTTACACGACTAATGTGTCAATTTACACGACTAATGTGTCGGATTACACGACTAATGTGTCAATTTACACGACTAATGTGTCGAATTACACGACTAATGTTTCGGATTACACGACTAATGTGTCAATTTACGCGACTAATGTGTCGGATTACACG
Organism: Pimephales promelas; assembly: GCF_016745375.1. The sequence goes on along the minus strand of NW_024121688.1, from coordinate 3,024,047 downwards.
ACTAATGTGTCGGATTACACGACTAATGTGTCAATTTACACGACTAATGTGTCGGATTACACGACTAATGTGTCGAATTACACGACTAATGTTTCGGATTACACAACTAATGTGTCAATTTACACGACTAATGTGTCGAATTACACGACTAATGTGTCGGATTACACGACTAATGTGTCAATTTACACGACTAATGTGTCTGATTACACGACTAATGTGTCAATTTACACGACTAATGTGTCGGATTACACGACTAATGTGTCAATTTACACGACTAATGTGTCGGATTACACGACTAATGTGTCTGATTACACGACTAATGTGTCAATTTACACGACTAATGTGTCGGATTACACGACTAATGTGTCAATTTACACGACTAATGTGTCGGATTACACGACTAATGTGTCGGATTACACGACTAATGTGTCGGATTACACGGCTAATGTGTCGGATTACACGACTAATGTGTCAATTTACACGACTAATGTGTCGGATTACACGACTAATGTGTCGGATTACACGACTAATGTGTCGGATTACACGACTAATGTGTCGGATTACACGACTAATGTGTCAATTTACACGACTAATGTGTCGGATTACACGACTAATGTGTCGGATTACACGACTAATGTGTCAATTTACACGACTAATGTGTCGGATTACACGACTAATGTGTCAATTTACACGACTAATGTGTCGGATTACACGACTAATGTGTCGGATTACACGACTAATGTGTCGGATTACACGACTAATGTGTCAATTTACACGACTAATGTGTCGGATTACACGACTAATGTGTCAATTTACACGACTAATGTGTCGGATTACACGACTAATGTGTCGGATTACACGACTAATGTGTCGGATTACACGACTAATGTGTCGGATTACACGACTAATGTGTCAATTTACACGACTAATGTGTCAATTTACACGACTAATGTGTCGGATTACACGACTAATGTGTCAATTTACACGACTAATGTGTCGAATTACACGACTAATGTTTCGGATTACACGACTAATGTGTCAATTTACACGACTAATGTGTCGGATTACACGACTAATGTGTCGGATTACACGACTAATGTGTCAATTTACACGACTAATGTGTCGAATTACACGACTAATGTTTCGGATTACACAACTAATGTGTCAATTTACACGACTAATGTGTCGAATTACACGACTAATGTGTCGGATTACACGACTAATGTGTCAATTTACACGACTAATGTGTCGTATTACACTAGTAATGTGTCGGATTACAGTCGGATTACACGACTAATGTGTCGGATTAAATGACTAATGTGTCAATTTACACGACTAATATGTCGGATTACACGACTAATGTGTCGGATTAAATGACTAATGTGTCAATTTACACGACTAATATGTCGGATTACACGACTAATGTGTCGGATTACACGACTAATGTGTCAATTTACACGACTAATGTGTCAATTTACACGACTAATGTGTCGAATTACACGACTAATGTTTCGGATTACACGACTAATGTGTCAATTTACACGACTAATGTGTCGGATTACACGGCTAATGTGTCAATTTACACGACTAATGTGTCGGATTACACGACTAATGTGTCAATTTACACGACTAATGTGTCTGATTACACGACTAATGTGTCAATTTACACGACTAATGTGTCGGATTACACGACTAATGTGTCAATTTACACGACTAATGTGTCGGATTACACGACTAATGTGTCAATTTACACGACTAATGTGTCAATTTACACGACTAATGTGTCGGATTACACGACTAATGTGTCAATTTACACGACTAATGTGTCGAATTACACGACTAATGTTTCGGATTACACGACTAATGTGTCAATTTACGCGACTAATGTGTCGGATTACACGACTAATGTGTCGGATTACACGACTAATAAGTCAATTTACACGACTAATGTGTCGAATTACACGACTAATGTTTCGGATTACACAACTAATGTGTCAATTTACACGACTAATGTGTCGAATTACACGACTAATGTGTCGGATTACACGACTAATGTGTCAATTTACACGACTAATGTGTCTGATTACACGACTAATGTGTCAATTTACACGACTAATGTGTCGGATTACACGACTAATGTGTCAATTTACACGACTAATGTGTCGGATTACACGACTAATGTGTCGGATTACACGACTAATGTGTCAATTTACACGACTAATGTGTCGGATTACACGACTAATGTGTCAATTTACACGACTAATGTGTCGGATTACACGACTAATGTTTCGAATTACACGACTAATGTTTGGGATTACACGGCTAATGTGTCGGATTACACGACTAATGTGTCAATTTACACGACTAATGTGTCGGATTACACGACTAATGTGTCAATTTACACGACTAATGTGTCAATTTACACGACTAATGTGTCGGATTACACGACTAATGTGTCAATTTACACGACTAATGTGTCGAATTACACGACTAATGTTTCGGATTACACGACTAATGTGTCAATTTACACGACTAATGTGTCGGATTACACGACTAATGTGTCAATTTACACGACTAATGTGTCGAATTACACGACTAATGTGTCGGATTACACGACTAATGTGTCAATTTACACGACTAATGTGTCGAATTACACGACTAATGTTTCGGATTACACAACTAATGTGTCAATTTACACGACTAATGTGTCGAATTACACGACTAATGTGTCGGATTACACGACTAATGTGTCAATTTACACGACTAATGTGTCGTATTACACTAGTAATGTGTCGGATTACAGTCGGATTACACGACTAATGTGTCGGATTAAATGACTAATGTGTCAATTTACACGACTAATATGTCGGATTACACGACTAATGTGTCGGATTAAATGACTAATGTGTCAATTTACACGACTAATATGTCGGATTACACGACTAATGTGTCGGATTACACGACTAATGTGTCGGATTACACGACTAATGTGTCAATTTACACGACTAATGTGTCGGATTACACGACTAATGTGTCGGATTACAGTCGGATTACACGACTAATGTGTCAGATTACACGACTAATGTTTCAATTTACACGACTAATGTGTCGGATTACACGACTAATGTGTCGGATTACACGACTAATGTTTCGGATTACAGTCGGATTACACGACTAATGTGTCGGATTACAGTCGGATTACACGACTAATGTGTCGGATTACATGACTAATGTTTGGGATTACACGAGTAATGTTTCGGATTACACGAGTAATGTTTCGGATTACACGAGTAATGTTTTGGATTAAACGAGTAATGTGTCTGCTACAATAGTCACTGCGTCAGATTACGTGATTTTGTCTCCTAAAATCGTGTAGTGTCTGATGGATAGGGTTAGTGTGTGTGTGATGGGTAAGGTTAGATGTTTGCTCTTCTCCTCATGCGTGGACACCCGTGTGATCTCTACATCTGACACACACTGCTCTTTCTCTGTGTGTATTCATGACCGTTTCCCTCTTCATCACAGCCAGACCTGCTGAACTTCAAGAAAGGCTGGATGGTGAAGCTCGATGAACAAGGCCAGGTGAGCTCTTGGTGGTATATTCAAAAATGTATTTAAAACCTAAATCTCATAACATTTATATATTGCATTTATAATTTTGCAGTGTGAATTATTTAATTAGAGCACGTTCTTAGTTTTAAATGCGTCATCTGTATTTACTGAAGATGAGCCGCAGTTTTGATCAGGTATTCAGCTCAAACGCCCGACTCAAAGCGTGTACTGATGCGGTGTAAAGGCCACACTTTGATTGCACTGCTTCAATAGGTCGAAGTTGAAAGGATAAAGCCTTGAACGTTCCCCACACGCTCTTTAAAGATGGACACATGTCTCAAAAGCCAGACTGATGCAGGATTGTCTGGGAGCAAGGCTTTACATTTCAGCTCTATATGTATTTAATCTGTCATTTATGCTTTTCTGTTCTAGTGCAAGAAGTATTGGTTTGTGCTGACCGATCACAGTCTGCGATACTACAAGGATTCTATTGCAGAAGAGGTAATGTGTGTTTTGACATTCGTGGGTTATCCTGGATTTATTCTTTCATCCTCTTTAGATTCAAAAAAATATATATGTCTTATATATAAAATAATAAATAAATATTTATAATAATAATAATATATATATATAATATAATAAAATAAATATAATAAAAAAATGACAATATTTTGAATGCTGATGACACTTCTCTCACTGAATGCATGTGTGTGTGTGTGTGTGTGTCATCAGGCGTCTGATCTGGATGGAGAGATTGACCTCAGCACATGCTATAATGTTACAGAGTATCAAGCTCAGCGGAACTACGGCTTCCAGATTCACGTACGTCTGTCGAACCATCGTGCTTTATATTTTTATGAACCTTTTGTTTTATGGACTTTATATGTTATTTAATGAACTTTGTTTTAAGGAATTTATAATTGACTTTTGTTTTATAGTTTGGATTTCTTTTATTTTATGGACTTTCTATACTTTTTATTTTATTATTTTTTTTGTTTTATGGACTTTCTATTTTATTTTATTTTTAATGTACTTTTGGGTTTATTTAATGAACTTTTTTATTAACTTCTTGTTTTATGGACTTTCTATTTTATTTAATTTAATGGACCTTTTTACTTTCATTTAATTTTATTTTGCACGTCATGTGCTCGTCACGTTAGACGTGTCTAGTAATTGTACTTGGCTCTGTAACTGAATTCTGGTGTACAAGCACTGCAGAGACGAAAAGTCCAGTTGTTCGCCTGACCACGCTTGGTTCTTTTCATTATTCTCAAAGGTTTTGAATTATTAATAAATCTTCTAATCTTTATGTGCTCAATTTTTCAGACTCAAGAAGCGGTGCACACGCTCTCTGCCATGACCGCAGGAATACGGCGAAACTGGATCCAAGCAGTCATGAAGAACGTGCGGCCCTCCACGGCCCCAGATGTTGCGAGGTGCGTTTCTACACATGACATGTAGCCAACCAGAAAGTGTTTTGTCTTTAACAGGGTTCGTACAAAGTGCTTAAAGTTCTTGAATTAGATTTTTTTTTTTATTTAGTCTTTGAAAACCCTTGAAAACAGACATATTTACGAAGAGGTACTTGAAAAGTGCTTGACTTATTTAAATACAATATATATTTAATTTAATCGGGGGGAAAAAAACACAAATGCAATCTTTTCACGCCAAATTAACAATCTGTTAAACCCCCATCAGACATTTTTTCTCGATACGAAATAGACCAACATTATAATATAAAATATTTTTATTGAACAATAATAGCCATTTATAAACATTGTATTTAATATATATTATTAAATATGCTGTAAGTTGTGTTTTGAATACCTTATATCTCTGAATAGAGTTTAAAAAAATACTAAGTGTGATCTCTGATAGTAGTCCTTGAAAAGTCTTCGGAAATGTTTTTTTTTTTTTGCAGTATCTGTGCAAACCCTGCTTTAAAACATTTACATTTTCCCTATAAAATCTTTCCAGCCTGGCGGTCGACCCAGGCTCGTTTGAGGGTCTCCCCCGGCCGGACCTCACTGCGGACTCCCCGTCCTCGGAGGCGTCAGTGGAGCGAGAAGCCGGATTAAAGAAGAGCCGGGCGAGAGAGCGAAGGCGAGAAGGGCGGTCCAAAACCTTTGACTGGGCGGAGTTTCGTCCCATCGCTCAGGCTCTGGCCCAGCAGAGAGCGAATGAGTCCGACTCCTTCCAGGCGGAGCTGACCGAGCGAAACAAGAGGCGGGAGGAGCGCCGCCGGAGGTACGAGAGCGTCACCGGCTCGGCCTTCGACGGGAAGGCGGAGCCTGATGGCGTGGGTGAGGGTGTGGCCATGGGCGAGGCTCCGCCCCCATCGGGGGAGCGACAGCAGAGGGTGGAGGACGAGATCGAGCAGCGATGGCAGCAGGTGGAGAAGACGCCCATCAGGGACGAGAGGAGGGTGCCTTTGCCTTCAACTCATCCCAGCCGAGACACCTCGGAGCTGGAGAAACTCGTGGAGAGCTACAAGAAAGGGGTACGCCATGCAGAACGCAACACACAAACATGCAGCGTTGAAATATGGTGTGGTTCAAAAAGGGGTGCGGGAAAACAAGTATTAGTATTAGGGCTGTCAAACGATTAATCACATCCAAAATAAAAGGTTGTGTTTACATAATATATGTGGGTGCACTGTGTATAATTATTTTATATATATAAACAAACACACATGCAGGTATAGACCTTATGTAGCCCCGCCCCTTTTCAGCGCTGCGCTCGTTGTCTTTTGACTTCCGGTCTGTATTTTCACAGCGATATTTCATAGGAATGAATGAACTGCTCGTAAAATAATCCCCGTCGACATTTGTTAAGACATCTGCTTTCCGATGCTTATGATAAACATTACAATGCTCATGATAACTTTTGTGAACTCTACAATAAGTAAATCCACTTCACCAGCTAATTACTCCTCGACAGCAATGCCATAGAAATATACAGAGTGAACGCAAAAACGGAAGTTCAAAGACAATGATCTAAAGATGACGGCGCCCACGTTTCTCTGGTGCATTAGGTCTATAGTTAAGAAAAAAATATTATTTATATATAAAATATGTATATTTATATATAATATAAATTATATATAAATCTATATACATGAAAATATTTCTTAAATATACACAAGTATGCGTGTTTTTATATATATAAAATATTTATACACAGTGCACCCACATATATTATGTAAACACAAACTTTTATTTTGGATGCGATTAATCGTTTGACAGCCCTAATTAGTACATGAATCGGGATTCTATCTTCAACCGATTTGTATCGATTCACAAATTTTCAAAAATCGATTTTTTAAAAATGTTAGACTTCTTTAACTCAGCAGTACTACTTAAAGTTATTAAAGTTACGTGAACAAAAACAATTGGGAGAAAAGCGGATGTGTAACAGTAAATCTATACACATATCGAATCGAAATTTGATTCAGAATCGAGAATCGTGACCTCAAGATTTGATTTGATTGGTGAGGTACTGAATGATTCCCACCCCTAGTTTTAAATCATAACTCCTGTGTGTGTGTGTGTGTGTGTCTGTGTGTGTCCGCTGTTAGGTTGAGGAGCTGAAGGTCCAGTTGGAGAGCTGCCACCAGCAGTTAATGGACTCCAATCGGCACAAGCTGGAGCTGGAGGGTCAGCTTAAAAACGCCTTTGAGCGTGAACACCAGATCCGTGCCGGTTACATTTCACCGGTATGTCACATGATTTCAATAATGTATCCAGTTGTTTTTTTGGTCCATTGAGCACATTGTGTATCATTATTAGGTGAAAAACAAACACATGGCTTCCATCTTTATCATCGAAGCTGCAAACGCGTGCTTTGCATGTTTAGAGACAGTTGCATGTAAACGAACAAAATTGTTTCTTATTCTCTTTTTTTTTGCCTCTACTTAAGATTCCTCTTGCCATGTTCGAGCAAAATGACATTAAATATTTTAATTTCATGCAAACTCTATTGCATGCACAACATAGAAATTATTAACATTAATTGTACGTGAATTAATCATTATGCAATGACGGCATGAAAACATACTCAGAACTTACTGTGCCCTGCAGATACATTCATACTCGATGATGCACATTTGAGATTAAAGCATGTTATTTCGAAGATGTAATTGAAATGTTTTATTTGGATTAATGCAATAAGATTGGGCAGTTTCAGTGTCAGATCAAATGCATTGAGTATCAGTATGTCTGAAGGGCGTTGAAAATGATTTAAAAATGCATCTTTTGCAGATGAGGTGCTACTTAAACATTGGCATATGAAAAGATGCCTATTAAGGGCATATGTGCATGATATGTTTTAACCATTCGTTCATCTCATTTTTAACCTTATTCTTGACTTTTCCAATATATGCTATAGAGTATGTTTGTGCGTTTTGTGTGTGTTTGTCTTTAGTTTTGTTCAGAATATTGTTGCATTGTTTTCTGACCTTAATTTGGACTCTTTTTATTGATTTGTTTGGCATTAAATAGCTTCACAGTTTGATATTTTTCTGATGTACGTTTTCAGTGTAGCAAAGATAAAGCTTTTATATATTAAAAGCAAATAGGGGGGATTTTGTCTTAAACATGGCATCGTTTCGCATATCAAGAACACTCAAAAGGTGATTCTCTGTTCAATATCTGTCCAGGACACATTTCATCTTGTTTTTATTGGATTTTATTCACTTTTTTTGCTATAAACAGACATTAGTTGTTGTTTAATAGTCAGGTGACATTGTTCCACAAAAGAACTGCAGGCTTACTGTATAACTGGATGGCATGTAACTGTTCTGGCATTCTTACCTCGCACTAATTTTGCGTCACTTACCCCATGAAACAACTCTTTAACCTCTTAATATGCATGCATTGTTCTGATTTACTAACCTTTTGCCATTAATTTTTTTCTAGCGTTCTAATGTGCATTCATTCCATGAAAGAAGCTGAATGAATTTGACCTCAATAGATTGATTAGAACCAGATGTAATGAAGTAAATTTCCCTTAAAAGCTTATGAATAATTGTTGATTAATAATCTAGATTGACTTATTGACCAATGCTGACTGTTAATCAACTGTCTGGTCCCCTTTTCCAAGCTGGATTCCCCTTTGAGTCTTGAGACAGAGCCCCTGATGAAGAGGACTGAACTGGTTAGTTCTCAAGCTCAGAGCTTAACAAAGAAGTACCAGGAAACCAAAGAGCTCCTGCAGCAGCAAGAACTGAAAAAGCGCAACATGCAAGCACAGCTTGGCCTTTCTCTCTCACACTGGCCCACAAAGGAACCTTGCCTTTCTGACACCAAAAACACTGCCATCTCCGAGGTCTGTCCCTCAAACGGCATTCAAAAAACGGTCAGTTTCATACTTCAGGATAGTGAGGGAAAGATTACAGAGCTTGAGGGCTTGATAGACGCAAATGAGCCTCTGACAGTAAGGGAGCTGATAAAGCTCTTGCAGTTGCATAGCGAATACATTTGGGTTGAATCTCCTCAAGGACAGGAAAGTAGGTCAGTAGGTGAAATGGTGCAATGCCAAAAACTGTTGGAAAGCTTCAAGAATCAACAGGAAATTGAGAGTGAGACGATGAGGAAAAGCTTGGAAAGAGCTGGAGAGTGTATCCGAGACTATGAAGCTCGTTTGGTCACAATGGAAGACATGTTGGGAAAAGTCCAGCAGAAAACGGAGAATCCGTGTGCATCCGGTTGCTTTAGACCAGACCATCCTGAAATGACCAGTAAAGATCTGTCTCAGCAAGTGGAGTTGCTTGCGAACGAAAACGTAGCTTTGCACCAGCGCTATCAAGAAATTGTAAACCAGTTGAGAGAAGCGGATAGAGAAATAGACAGGCTGAAAGCTGAGCTTTGTAGACTACGTAGAAATCCGCAATATCAGCAAGCAAACGTGAACCAGGAGCGGGAAGACAAAGGGACTGCAGATAAAAACGTGTACGAACGAGAACTCGATGAGAAATCGCAGAAGCTGCAAGAGGCTCTCAATAAATTGGAGGCGCTTGGTAATAATTTGAAAGATACAGAGAAAAGATTGCAATTAAAAGAAGCCACTCTTAGGGGTCTTGGGTTTCAGGTGGTAGAAAGTGAAAAGGGCGATAAAGAGTTAGATTTGGAGAAAGATGAGCTCAAGCGCCAATTCGAGATCCTTCAATCCGAGCTTTCAGAGAAGGAGAAAAAGCTACAAAACGCTGAGCATTTCTGTCAAGGACTTCAGTCCCAGAATACAGAGCTCCTTACAAAACACGAAGAGACTGTGAGGATGTTTAATCAGATGCTTGTAGAGTCGCAGGAGGAAGTTAGAACGTTGAAAGCGAAGGCGACGTTTGCTAGTGAACCGGGAACAGAAAGCGAGTGCGAAGAGTCGACGCAAAGGGAAGATGTAATTGAGAAAGTCGCGGAGGAGTTCAAGAGAAAGTCTAAGTCTCTTAATCATGTACTTGACATGATAATTGGCAGCAAGGCAACTACAGAATGTGATTTGTCCAGCGCCAACATTTTGGACGAGAATCAGGCAGGAATGATGTTTGAGAGAAGGATTCTAGATAAAGTTTTAGGTGGTTTAGAGGACGAGGAAACCGTAAGAACCGTGATTCAGCGTATGCTAGCGGATAATGAAATGCTGCTTCTCATGCATAATCTCACCAACCTCAAAGAACGTGAATGTGATGCAACACATTCAACTTGTACAGATGAAAGCGCTGGACAATTGAGTGATGTTTTGAATAATTTCTTTGATGCCACCAATCCCTGCGCTATAAAGAGTCTCACTGAAGTCGTTCAGAAGAAAGTGGTGTTATTGAATCAAACCGCTTCGGCTATTAGGGAACGAACAAATGAGCAGATAAAGTCGTTGGCTTTGAGTCTATCGAACTGCGACATGCAAAGATGCTGGTCTGAGTACATTCGTGAGGCCGTAATGGACATAACCATGTGCTTTGTAGTTCTGAAGATCTTCCCAGCGATGAAACGTTTAGGCCTTGCTGATTTGAGAGCACAACTTCAGTTTGAACTAGAGGACAAACAAATATGTCCCAAAAGTGGCGATTCAATGGCAGTAACCCACATTCAGATCGAAGGAGAACCAATCGACTCTCTGGATGGGACCATTCACCTTCAAGACACGATGGCGAAGCATAAAAAGGAGCTGCGAGAATTAAAGGAGGAGTACGAGCAAGAAGCAGAGAAGCTGAGACTGGAAGTGGCCAAAGCTGGTGAGACTCTAAAGCTGAGATCCGAGGAGAACGTGAGAGAGATCGACTCCCTGACCGAGTGCATGGAGAACCTTAAGAAGAAGCATGAGATTGAGTGTAACAACTTACAAGCCCGCTTCGATCGAGAGATGGAAGAGCTCACGGACGCCATCGGACCTATGGATGGCGAGCCAACCAGGAGGAGGACCCTCAAAGAGCGCATCCAGAAGCTTGTGTCCCGGGTGTCCGAATTGACTGAGGAAATGAATCAACCAGACAATGCAACATTACTGCGACTGAAATACCAGAAAGACGTGGAAAATCTAAAGGTCAAGGAGATCCGTGTCCTTGCTGTTCTCCGTCTGTAATGACTTAATGTGGCAACCTGATCCTTTCCCTTCCTTTTCTCATACTAACCCTGCTTTGTGGTGCTTTGTTCTCCAGCCTAATATCTATCACCAGTGACGCATGGCTATTAACCTTAGGGTTGCATGTACGCTTTAGTGATTGGAGTGTGGGTCAGGAGGAAGTTTAAGAAAACTCTCATTGAAGAAACAGTTTCTAGCTTAATGAACCCAATGAAGTGCAATTAAGAATCAGTTCGTCAGCTGTATCTGAGAATGCATAACTGTATACTCTACTTCGTCGGATTCTTAAAACCTTGAGATGTGGTTCACCTGGTTGACTTGGTTCTTGTTTTCAAACTTAAGCTCTTTGCCTGATTAACAGTCTTTGCAAGACCAGTTCTTTATAAATCACTGCTCGTCTTTGACGACTGCAAAATGCCAGCTGCTTAACCTAATTAATATCAATGCATGACAACAACTAAAATATTTATTTTAAATAACAGTCTATAATTTAAAATGTGGATGTTTTTGTAAAAGAATTGAATCTGAAGACAGAGATTCAATTCAATTTCTTTATGCATTATTATAATAGGATCAGATTTATTTGATTTCATTTAATAAATTATATAAACTATTGCATTGGTGCTCCATCTTGCAATAAAAAATTACAAGTACTGACAAATAAATGGCTAGTTTGCTGTTACTCGATTACCGATTTTAAAAACATACAAACTAGCAATAATTGCACTAGTTTTGTTTTGTCAGTGTGATGTGACCAGAGCTCAAGTCTGTTCCTGATTAGATCATTTTATACTCATAGACAAATTGTAAAAATTAGGCCAGTTTCATAAGCTCATAAAAGGGAATTGGCATTGGTGCAGTTGTCAAATTTGACAGCCTATATTTGGTACTTTTGTCTCATTATTGTCTAACTATTTTTCTCTCTATTTATTAATTGTAAAACAATGAATAATGACAGTTCAGTTGCTTTTAGTTGTGCTTTGGGTTGCAGAAATATTTTCTGATTCCTTTATTACAATTTCTTTTTAAATTTAGACTGGATAAAATTTTGTACTAAAAAGATTATAGACGTTGAATTTTGGACTCAGTCGTACTAAATTTGTCATCAGTATGTGATACTGGACTCGTGTTTGTCCTGACGAAAGAGGAAATGAGATTTTCCACCCATAGACTGGTGAATAAACAAGTGCAGGTGCTGTTGTGATATGGAGACAGGAAGAGTTGGTCGTGTCCCAGGACCTTGCAAAAACAACTGCTTCATTCGGTTGTCTGATCAGAGCTCAACTTAAGCACAGAGATCAGGGCCATTGAAAAGACGGCGGAAGTGCGTTGGGTTTGCATGGTCGGAAAAGCATTGAAGTCTCTTGTACTAAAATCAACTCTGTTCATGAAAAGTAGCTGTAATCCTAAAAGTACCAAATCGTACAGATACGTGAAAGCTGAGTTTTTTTGGATTTGAACATTCAAGTTGTTTTTCAGATGTAGCCCAGGTGAAATTAAAATCAAAATGCGTCATATTTTCAGACAAGAGCATATACAGTGATCCCAAAACATACTTGGACATTTCAGCCACAAATGTTTGAATTTCATTGCATTTGAAGTTCAAAATCTCAAATGAAGTATTTGCAAACAAACGCTAGTGTTTTTCTGAGCCATTTTTGCAATAACATTTAATCGATTGTTGTCAAGGTTTTTTTAGTGCATCTATGAAGTCAGTTCTCACAGGTGTAGAGAATCATTAATCCGATCCGCCAATATTTGACAACCACAATGTGTTCAGATACTTTTTATCTCAAGTTTGAACAGTATATTGACTGCTTAATCACAAATTAAGCATTTTGCTTTGTGTAGAAAGACATGTTTTCACCACTGATTGAAAAAATGAAAACGGTAACACAATTCTGACTTTTTTCTTACAAAAGTATATATCTCACGATTGCTAATTATAAACTCGTAATTGCGAGTTTAATCTCAATTCTGATGTTTTTCCTCAGAATTGCAAATTTATGTATTCAGGGTGTATCTCGTGCAATTCTGCGTGTCTCGCAATCCTTTCGTTTGTATCTCGCAATCCTTCGTTTGAATCTCGTGCAATCCTTTCGTTTGTATCTCGCAATTCTTTGTTTGTGTCTCGCAATTCTTCGTTTGTGTCTCGGAATTCTGCGTTTGTATCTCGCAGTTCAGTGTTTGTGTCTCGCAGTTCTGCGTTTGTATTTCGCAGTTCTTCAATTCTGAGTTTATATCTGGCAATTATCCGTTTGTGTCTTACAATTATTCGTTTGTGCCTCACAATTCTGTTTTTGTCTTGCAATCCTTCGTTTGAATCTCGTGCAATTCTTCGTTTGTATCTCGCAATTCTTCGTTAGTTTCTCGCAATTCCACGTTTGTGTCTCGCAGTTCCGCGTTTGTGTCTCGCAGTTCCGCGTTTGTATCTCGCAATTCCGCGTTTGTGTCTCCCAGTTCTTCGTTTGTGTCTCGCAATTCTTCGTTTGTGTCTCGCAATTCTACGTTTGTGTCTCGCAGTTCCCCGTTTGTGTCTCGCAATTCTGCGTTTGTATCACGCAATTCTGCGTTTGTATCACGCAATTCCCCGTTTGTATCTCGCAATTCCGCGTTTGTATCTCGCAGTTCCGCGTTTGTATCTCGCAGTTCCGCGTTTGTATCTCGCAATTCTTCGTTTGTATCTCGCAATTCTTCGTTTGTATCTCGCAATTCTTCGTTTGTATCTCGCAATTCTGCGTTTGTATCTCGAAGTTCCGTTTGTATCTCGCAGTTCCGCGTTTGTATCTCGCAATTCCGCGTTTGTATCTCGCAATTCCGCGTTTGTATCTCGCAATTCCGCGTTTGTATCTCGCAATTCCTCGTTTGTATCTAAAATCAAATAAAGTCTGCTTTTTTATATAAAAAAGTCACAATTACCATTTTATTTTTTTAATCCGTGGCATAAACGAGCTTGATTATAAAGTGTTTTTGTTCTGTTTTGTTTTTTTAATAAATTGCTTTTCATTTGATATTTTGCACCTGGTCCAATGACATTCGTGCATTAAGTTTGGCTAAAGTGTCCAATCTTTTGGGGCCGCTGTTTGAACACACAGTCCCAGATAAATCACACGTTTACGTTACGTTTGCAAAGCCATCTCTCACTGGCCTCTGTGTCCCTTCATGTCATCGTAGGGCTATATAAATGTCTGGCTTTGTGTGGACACCGTTCTGTCCACACATCGCCAATCTCCGTCGTCTGTGTAAGTGTTGTCCTGGTCAAATGAAGTAGAAGTGGACTTGAGTCGATCCAAAACGAGGTGCACTAAATGCTGCTTCCTACGTCTCCCCACAGGCTACGTGTGAACGAGGCTTCGCTGCCATGGAAGAGTCTCACCAGAAGGTAATCGATGAGCTGCAGAAAAAGCACCAGCGGGAACTGGAGAAACTGCAGGAGGATAAGGAGAGGCTGCTGGCCGAGGAGACCGCAGCCACTATATCTGGTTAGTACTGAAGAAACGAGACTAGAGCAAACGGGTCGTTCTATATGAAACGGACCCTCAAACTTAACACTACGTTAGTGTCTTACATTATCCACAAATGAAAATGAATGGTATCGGTGTACTGCTTAGTGTATACTTACCCTACTTGTGTGTTAAAGTAACTGGAATCAGATAATATACACACAGTGCCGAATATATCATTGCAGAAAGTCCCCCTGTAGTCAATCATTTTATCCCTTAAAACCTGTTGATCACCAAAATGACATAAGCGTTTTTTCCTTGAAAAAAATGGTCCTCATCCCTTAAAATAGCTTTAATGTAACTCGACCCCTTGGCTCATTTAATATGTGTGGTTCTATGAATATGCAAATGAGCCCCGCCTCACTCACTCTCTCAGAGATCCACTGGTTGTCGATCACACGTTGATCTGATTGGTTACAAGGTGGTTTGTGACGTCAGAAACACCAGCGTGCTTTTGAGACTGTCTTTGGTTCACTGCAGTTTTAAGGAGGAAATACTCCAACAATCCACATTAAAACTTTAAAAGACAACATTAAAAGCTGGATTTTCACCTCAGGGGGACTTTATTATCAAATGAATATCCACCATCTTCCTCATGCCAGAGGCATATTGATGCTTGTTTCTCAAAAAAAAAAGTTTAATGCCAAGAATTAAGCCTTATACGCAGCATTTTAATACTGTTTTTATCTGATCAGCTATCGAAGCAATGAAGAACGCACACCGGACAGAGCTGGAGCGGGAGTTGGACAAAGCGCGCAAGGCCAACAACAACACTGAAAACGCAGACATCGAGGAAATCCGCAAACAGCACGAGTCAGTTGTTCCTTTATGCAGTTTCAGCCGCACCTTTGCATTATTTTCAATAATAACTTTTATTGCTTTTTGATGCCACACCCTTCCACTTCGCTTTAAACTTGTACATTTGTGATGCATTTCATCTGTATTGGAGTGAAGTAAGCAGGGTTCGTACTTGAATTTGACTTTTTGAAATTCCTGGAAAACCCTTAAAGTCATTTTTATGAAGAAGTACATGCCAAGTGCTTGAATTATTGAAATACAAAATATGGGAAATTTACTTGTAATTTTATTGATAAAACAATATTTTCACTCTAAATTGAAGCTGCAGTCCGTCTGATATAGATATAGAGGCGTTTGGCATGGCTATGAGTGTGATATTGCTCATATAAATATCCAAATGTATGATACAACGTTTATTCTTCAAGTCAGTCGTATATTCATGGGAGAAAAGGAAAGCAATATATTTAACCATTGAAAGGATGCTATGACAAAGTTAATGCATGTTGTTTTAGTAGTTTAGTTTCATTGATCTATTTACCTTTTTTAGAATTTAAAATATAATAAAGATATTGTTTGATAAATGAAAACTCCAAATAAGTGCTTAAAGTCCTGGAATGTGATTATACAGTATGTGTTGGAGCTGTGATAAAGGCTGTGAGTGCATGAGCGCCTCTAATGCCAAGTGTGTCCTGGGGCAATGCAGACGAGATGCCAAATCTGCAGTGATTGCACAGTCTCTTTCTTTGTCTACATGCACATAATCTGCCCTCGAGCTCTTGGCTGTACTTCCGTCTAGACTTAAAGCCCTTGCTCTTTTATCATTGCTTTAAACTGACTGGAGAAGTGTGTGTGTGTGTGTCAAACGTTTATGATTCCACGGAAGCGACAACAAATTCTGCATTATGAATTTTTTAGGTCAGATAACTAATGTGTTTGGTCAATTTGTAGCAAAAGACACAACACTGTTGTCCGAATTAGTGGCGAGAACACATTAAAAACGTTCGGTTTTCTGTTACAAACACTGAGTTAATCACTAATGATCTGTGCAACGGAAGTGAATCTTTATCTGGACAATAACTTTATTCTAGATCTGCTGTAAAGCCTGAACACTCTCTGTTTCTGTAATCTCCTGTTCTGCTGTGAAACTCTATACTGTTAAAGCGCTGGATAAATGAAGGAGACTTGACTTGTGTTGTAGGGAGGAGCTGATGTCGTACCAGAGGGAGATCGAGGTGTTATCGGAGCAATACTCTCAGAAGTGCTTAGAAAACGCTCATCTGGCCCAAGCGCTGGAGGCCGAGAGGCAGGCGCTCCGACAGTGCCAGCGGGAGAACCAGGAGCTCAATGCGCACAACCAGGTAACAACATATCCAGAGATTTGGGTCATATTGCTGAGGACCTTAAAGGGACGATTCACCCAAGAATGAAAATTAGCCCATGATTTACTCTCCCTCAAGTCTTCCTGGGTGTCTATGACACTCTTCTTCAGACGAATACAATCAGAGTTGCATAAAAAATGGCCTGGCTCTTCCCAGCTTTATGATAGCTGGAAGCTAGAATTTTACTTTGTAACGTGTTAAATATGGATATTTTTCTTACACAAACTCATCGCTTTATCGGCCTTTATTTACCCCTGGAGCCTGTGGAGCACTTTATCATGGACAGATGCACTTTTATCATGGATAGATGCACTTTTATGATGGATAGATGCGCTTTTATGATGGACAGATGCACTTTTAAGATGGACAGATGCACTTTTATTATGATAGATGCACTTTTATGATGGACAGATGCACTTTTATGATGATAGATTCACTTTTATGGTGATAGATGCACTTTTATGATGGATAGATGCACTTTTATGATGGACAGATGCACTTTTATGATGATAGATGCAATTTTATGATGGACAGATGCGCTTTTATGATGGATAGATGCACTTTTATGATGGACAGATGCACTTTTATGATGGACAGATGCACTTTTATGATGGACAGATGCACTTTTATGATGGATAGATGCACTTTTATGATGGACAGATGCGCGTTTATGATGGACAGATGCACTTTTATGATGGACAGATGCACTTTTATGATGGATAGATGCACTTTTATGATGGACAGATGCACTTTTATGATGATAGATGCAATTTTATGATGGACAGATGCACTTTTATGATGATAGATGCACTTTTATGATGGACAGATGCACTTTTATGATGGACAGATGCACTTTTATGATGGATAGATGCGCTTTTATGATGGATAGATGCACTTTTATGATGGACAGATGCACTTTTATGATGGATAGATGCACTTTTATGATGGATAGATGCACTTTTATGATGGATAGATGCACTTTTATGATGGACAGATGCACTTTTATGATGGATAGATGCGCTTTTATGATGGACAGATGCACTTTTATGATGGACAGATGCACTTTTATGATGGATAGATGCACTTTTATGATGGATAGATGCACTTTTATGATGGACAGATGCACTTTTATGATGGATAGATGCGCTTTTATGATGGACAGATGCACTTTTATGATGGACAGATGCACTTTTATGATGGATAGATGCACTTTTATGATGGATAGATGCACTTTTATGATGGATAGATGCACTTTTATGATGGACAGATGCACTTTTATGATGGATAGATGCGCTTTTATGATGGACAGATGCACTTTTATGATGGACAGATGCACTTTTATGATGGATAGATGCACTTTTATGATGGATAGATGCGCTTTTATGATGGACAGATGCACTTTTATGATGGATAGATGCACTTTTATGATGGACAGATGCACTTTTATGATGGACAGATGCACTTTTATGATGGACAGATGCATTTTTATGATGGATAGATGCACTTTTATGATGGACAGATGCACTTTTATGATGGATAGATGCACTTTTATGATGGACAGATGCACTTTTATGATGGACAGATGCACTTTTATGATGGACAGATGCACTTTTATGATGGATAGATGCACTTTTATGATGGATAGATGCACTTTTATGATGGACAGATGCACTTTTATGATGGATAGATGCACTTTTATGATGGATAGATGCACTTTTATGATGGACAGATGCGCGTTTATGATGGACAGATGCACTTTTATGATGGACAGATGCACTTTTATGATGGACAGATGCACTTTTATGATGGACAGATGCACTTTTATGATGATAGATGCAATTTTATGATGGATAGATGCACTTTTATGATGGACAGATGCACTTTTATGATGGACAGATGCACTTTTATGATGGATAGATGCGCTTTTATGATGGATAGATGCACTTTTATGATGGACAGATGCACTTTTATGATGGACAGATGCACTTTTATGATGGATAGATGCGCTTTTATGATGGATAGATGCGCTTTTATGATGGACAGATGCACTTTTATGATGGATAGATGCACTTTTATGATGGACAGATGCACTTTTATGATGGACAGATGCACTTTTATGATGGATAGATGCGCTTTTATTATGGATAGATGCGCTTTTATGATGGACAGATGCACTTTTATGATGGATAGATGCACTTTTATGATGGATAGATGCGCTTTTATGATGGATAGATGTACTTTTATGATGGATAGATGCACTTTTATGATGGATGTTATTATATGATGTTTAATGGTACAAGACATTAGGAGAATATGAGATACGGATGAGTGTCACATTACATTGCTAAAAATCATTTAGTAGCCGATCCTCGCCTTGATTTTGAGTGAATAAATCAAATAGTATAAAATACATTTCAGAGAAAGTTTTTCTTAATCATTTCCACTGGACAAACAATATTTTTAATATATGCTTTATACTTTTAATGGAAACAGATTGTGCATTATTGATCATTATTTGCATGTAAATATTTCCTCAGATCACGAGTTCTGCTATTATCATTAAATAGCAAACATTGAAACGGGAAGAGTGTTTGAATGCTTCGCATCCAATGCAAATATTTCTATTGATTCGAATATAAAAATTGTATCTTCTCTGGGATGATTTGATGTCATTTAAGTTCTTTACTTCATTAATGAGAATTGCATTTTTATTCTAAATGTGTATATCAGATATAAAACTGTTTAAATCATTCTTTTATGTATTTAAACTGTTTTTCTGATTAGGACTCGTAATGAATATTAAAGTGTTTTTGCTTCATCAGTCCCTCAGATCTCCATCGGAGTCGCCTCTAATGTTCGTACGCATGATCAGAGTTACACTCAGATGTACTTACACATTCTCCCGTCACGCGTGTGTTTATAAACCACAGCTCGTACGGCTCGGTGCGGCGCAGCGGTTATGAACGAGACCCCTGGTGCACTGTTACTCAAGCTGTTTGTGTGTGTTTTGAAGGAGTTGAACAATCGCCTGGCCGCTGAGATCACGAAGATGCGGTCGATGGCGAGTGAGGACGGTGGAGACGCGGGCGGAGGCATGCAGGGGAAGGAGCTGTACGAGCTCGAGGTCGGGCGCTTACCTTCACATCCACAGCTTTTCCCACGCCATCTTCCTGGAGAATGAACACCTCATGCTTGTGTTTCACAGGTAATGCTGAGGGTGAAGGAGTCGGAAGTGCAGTATCTGAAGCAGGAGATCAACTCTCTAAAAGATGAGCTGCAGACTGCCCAAAGAGTGAGTGCTGCGCCTGCACATTTATTCACATGGATGCATTTATATATAAAATAAATATTTTACAAAATATTTTTTACTATAAATTGAAAGCTATATATCTAACCAAGTTGTGTTCCAAATTTAAATTTGATATCACAAAAATTGAAGTTCCCATGAGATTTTGATTAGGCGTTATACCAAAAATAGCCACCGGGTGCCATTGAATTCCATTGAATTTAAAGGCTGAAATACGTGAGGTTTATCTGTTTTTAAAACTATTTTTGTGAAGACTTTATTTTATCTAGACTTAACCTGTTGCAAGACCCTCCTTTAAAATCTGCCTAGTATTTTTAATGGTATTTTAATGTTTATGTAAACAAAAAGTGCATATTGATGCTAATTTTATTTATTTGCTGGGTTTCGACATACATTTGGCAAATTGATTTCATAATAATCATGAAATTAGTTGTTCATGCCATTTCAACTATAATTGTGTTTTTACAGTATAAAATGGAGAGTACAAATTTCTATACTTTCTGTAAATGTTATTTTCTCTGATGCTCTTACACACACACACTAAATCTCTGTTAGGTTATTAATATGCTGTTTTGTAATGTAACTAAGTATGAAATGAAAACTATTCTATTTGAGAGCAAGTTTTTTTTAACCTATTTTCATTTTAGGCTCTTAGGCCCTTTTGGACATCTGGCACGTTGTTGGGTGTGGAAGGTTACTAATGTTATTGATTTACCTGTAAATTAAATTAATGCTTTTTCGATTACTGAATTCATTGAAATAAAATATTTTTTTTATTTTAATTTTTGGTAATGCGTCATGTATGTCTTAAATTTCAACGTTTATGGTCTTAAAATGTCTTAAAAAGGTCTTAAATTTGACTTACTGGAACCTGCAGAAACCCTGTGTTTGATAAGTGAGATCTCTGATTGTAGTCCTTGAAAGCCAAAAAAGTAGTGCATGAAAGTCCTGGATTTTAATTGTACAGAATCTGTACAAACCCTAACATTAAATGTGGAGTAATGTTCTTGGTCTGTCCATCATTTGATGAATTAAATGCCAGATACAGTTTATTGTGTGACCAAAAATCTAATAATAACCCCCCAAAAGCAGGACTTTTAATTATAAAACCAGGACTCTTATTTTGAAATGTCAGTGTTTTACCACTAAGAGCCACACATTTAAAAAGATGAGCGAGATCAAATATGCATCGTGCAACCATCTACAATATAAACACCATGAAGTAAACATTATCATAATTCATCAACTGTCTATTAGCATAAACGCACTTCAATATTTATTCATCGATTGCAAATTCAAAAACCTTTTGAAGTTTAATAATCACGTTAGGATCGCAAATCCTGGTCATTTTTTGTAAGATGGACCCGGAGAAATTGACAACAATAAAAAGTTTATTTTTAAAATAATTTTATAGACTTGAGGGCCTATATACAAAATTGAAAAAGAAAAACTTAATTTTATAAATGTTTGTTGAATCTTTAGCTGCCTGTGGCAATACATTTAAATTAAGGCTGTGCAAAAATTAATTGCGATTAATCGCATCCAAAATAAAAGTCTGTGTTTACATAATATATTTGTGTGTGCTGTATAATTATTTTGTATATATAAATACCTATGCATGTATATATTTAAGAATTATTTGCGCTTAGATTATGTATTTAAATATAAATATATACACAGAATTTATATTATATAAATATAAATATTTTATATATGAATAACACATTTTCTTAAATATATATACATGCATGTGTGTGTATTTATATATACAAAATAATTCTATACAGCACACACAAATATATTATGTAAACACAGACTTTTATTTTGGATGCGATTAATCGCAATTAATTTTTGCACAGCCTTAATTTAAACACAACAATCTGTTTTTGTCCCCCAATTTATGAAAGACCTCAATTAAAATGAGCATTGGAGATATTAATGTCCTTACTGTGATCATGAGGAACCCAGAGCTGGACTAATGACCTGCGCCACCTCTCGTCACAGGATAAAAAATATGCAACGGATAAATACAAGGACATCTACACGGAGCTGAGCATCGTCCGGGCCAAAGCGGAGCGCGACCTGTGCCGCCTGCGCGAGCAGCTCCAGCTGGCCCACAATGCACTGGGGGAGCCGGCGCTGGAGGACGTGGAGCACGCCGGTTACGGTACGCCCCGCGTTCCTTACAATTACTGTAATCAAATTACTGTGATACTATATAGTATTTATTTGCCAGAATTAAGAGCAGTTTCATTTCTATTGTATTATTCAGTTACTTTTTAGAAAGAGTAATTAGTACAATAATCTAATTACACTGATGAAGATGTAATTGGTAACTAATTAACGTGTGCTACTAAGTTAGAAAAGCCACTGAATGCGCTGTGCTTATGAATCATCATAACTGTCTTTCCTTTCAGATATCATGAAGTCCAAGAGTAATCCTGATATTTTAAAGATGGCGGCGGCGGCAGCCAAGCGCTCCGAGCGCACCCTGAGGTCAAAGGTGAGTCTCCGACACATGACGCCCGCCGGCTACAGCGAGATCCAGTTCAGGGGTTTTCAGTCCTCTAATGCCACAAACCCGTCTTCATGTTTAAATGCCAGCTAGACATTTTTATACTGACCCAATTAATACTAGAACATTTTAAATATTGTAGTGCTCTTATCTATTTTTATTACACTTTTATTATTAATTTTTATTAATTATTTTTAATTACACATTTATATTTTAATTAAATATTTATTTTATTCATGTATTCATGTATTTATTTTAATCTTTCTAGTGTTGATATATTTCAAAAAAAATTCTTATTTATTTATTTTTGCTGCTGCTTTTTACTTTCATCATTTCCACGACCCTCTTGCACTTTGTATTTCTTTATAATTATTTTTTATAATTAATTTAAATTTATTTTTATGTATTTTATTAATTTATTATTAAAACATTTTTATTTGACTCAAATATTTATTCTATTCATTTATTTAAATCAAATATACATTTTTGTATTAATGTATAGCACATTTTTTTATAAAAGATTTATTTATTCTTATTTGTTTATTGATTATTATTGTGTGTGTTTGTGCGGGCGGGCTGAAGGCCCCTGAGCACTCGCTGCCCCCTGCTGACCCCTGCTGGCCGGCTCCTGAAGCACCTCCTGTAGTTGTGTGTAGTGTAGCTGTGTGTAGTTGTGTGTAGTTGTGCTTGTGTAACGCTGGGGAACTGAACTCTTTGTGTGCTGTGTTTTGTTGCGCAGGAGAAAGCCTGGTAGGTAGCGGTAAGACGCATGACTTTTGCACATTCCCCTCTCTAACACACAGTTCCGTGTGTGTGTGTGTGTGTGTGTGTGTGTGTTTCCTCCGTTTTCCCCTCTGTTCCCAGTCTGTGAGTCGTGACATGTCCTGGGACAGCTAAAGACTAAACCGAAGACCTTTTGACTTCTGATTTTAGGTAAATGTCCTTGAAAGGGAGCGAGCGATTAGATCAAACATGGCATCCTTTATAAAGACCATTCTATACTGGCACAAACACATTTTATAAGTATATTATATTATTTTTTTATTAAAAATGAACTTTATAGTACTGCACTGTGTATTATTTAGTTTTGTATATTATACTATATACAGATATGTTGTGTGTATATATATATATATATATATATGTGTGTGTGTGTATACAGATTAAAATAAACAATACAAATAATTATATATATATATATCATATTTTTATTTATTTAACTTTAATAATTAATTTGTATCTGTTTTTCATTATTTATTCATTTTAATAAATCATTAATATATATTTTTTTCTTTATCTCAACTATATATCAACTATATTTTTAACTTTTAAATGTTTAATTTAACATTTGAATATATTTGTATTATTTATTAATTAATTAACAAAGTAGTCTGAACCTATGTTATTCCTTTATATAAATTTATTTATATTAATGTTTCACCTTATGTATTTACATTTTTTATTTAACTTTTTTTAATCTATTTTAATTATTTATTTTATTAATATAAAATGTATTTAAACCTAATATTTATGTTATTCCTTTATATCAAAATTGTATTCATTTTAATCTTGTATTCATTTTTACGGTGTTATTGCAGTGTAAAAAGCATTCATGTGCTGACAAACAAACAGAGCGCTTTATCTTTCCCATCATGCATGCGGGGGATCCCGTCATCTCACGGGTTCATGTTTCTGGCAGAGAGAGGTCAAGGGTCACGGCATGTGTGTGTTTGAGGCTTACGGGTTCATATTTCCGGCAGAGAGAGGTCAAGGGTCACGGCATGTGTGTGTGTGTTCGGGGTTCACTGCTGGCACGACTTTTCAGATGCAATAATAAATGTTATCGGTAATGTTTGATACTGCTCGTTTCATACGGATTACACAATCACATCAACGTCAAGCTTTCTATAGACACATTTCTCATCTCATGTGTGTGAAGCGAGTTTACGCCGAGTTTCGGTTCATTTATGATGCGCTCCAGTTCGAGATGGACAGAAAGCGCCGTTATTTTACACGTTTTGTTGTTATTGTGAGTTTACAGAAATAAGAGTAGACCCTTTAGTCTTATGATTATCTGCATGAGCAAAAATGATGGAGTATTTAAAGTTAAACGCAAGCGATGTAATAATGCAGTAACACTAGTCTCTATGTCTCGATATTAATCGATTCTCATTTTTACGAACCGATATCGATTGTTAAATCTCAAGAATCGATTAGTCATCCTGTTTCATTTGAATGAATGGGACATAGTATCGCGGCTGCGCGCATCCAAAAAAATCGCAATAATCTTTGTTGATATGAAACAGTCTCAATTTTCAAATTACGTCCATTTTCTTTAGAAATTCAAAAACATAAATAGTGTTTTGGCGCTGTGGCGTGAGATCGTGAGCATTTTGCTAAATATATACACCATATTATGTGGATTATAATCTTAATGTTCTTCAATATTTAATGCATATTTGAGTAAATGGCAAGTTTTTATGACATCCACCATTTAAATGTTTATATTTCATATAATCTTCTTATTATAAAAATAAATAAAAGTGTAATTTAAGTGTTTGTATAGCTACAAAACAGTTGATTATTACCTTCATATTAGGCTAATGAAGTCTATAGGCTACAACTAGACTCCCACAGTTTACAGCATTAGTTCAGAGATTTGATTCCCTTGAGAAAAATTGCCATTTATTGTAACTGATATCCAAAATAATCAATATTGAATCGAAATCGAATCGAATTGTGAAATTTGTCTCAATACCCAGCCCTAGCGGTCACATGACTTATAAAAAGCATGAATAATACGTCAACAATCATGTTTTTAGTTTGGGTTGCATTGGAATGTGCCTTTTATTGACATGCAGAAACTGAAACACGAATGTGTGTGTGTGTGTGTGTGTGTGTGTGTGTGTGTGTGTGTGTGTTTGCTCCCCAGAGTCTGAGAGAAGGACTGACGGCGGAACAGAGACTCCACTTGTTCGACAACAAGGACACGAAGGACTTCTGAGCCGCCGCCGCCGGCTGCACGCTAATAACACACCGTATTTTAGCCCAGTAATTAATCACTTAGAGACACACTGATCACAGCCTATATTAAACATGGTATGAGTTTGAGTTGTACGTCTATAGTCTGCACTTCAGTTACTGTGACGCTTTCGTTGTGTTGGTTTCCATCGCCATGTCTTAATGTAAATACTTTGTTTTTAATGAAGCATCTATCATGCGTACACTAAACACGACTGTGTGAGCTACTGTTTTAACTCTTTAGTGTGTGTGTGGAGTAAGTCGCCGCGTAACGACTCGAGCGCTCGCATTATTAACTCTGAAGGACCAATAACGACTGTCAGACACACTAAAGTATGAGCACGTGTCGTGAGTTGATCGGGAGTTGTCGTGTTTCCTCAAGCTGATTAAGTCTGTAGTGTTGGTTCAGTGGCAGTCCTTTGTATTTATTTAAATATTATGAATTTTTTGTCTCACATTTCCATTCATCTATACATTATTGTAAATATACTGCAAATGTACACGAACTGACGACAGGTTTATTAGCAATAAATATTTTTGCACCCTCTTTCTCATGTGATTAATGTGTCCATTATTTATCTTGCATTATTATGATTATTGCAAGTCATCTATTTGTATGTGTGTAAATAATGACGATGTTATGACAATCGGGGCTCTCGGTTAATCACAATTGAGCAAATTGATTCCATGATGTGTCAATTAATCAGGTTTGGCTGAGAAATTATTCCCAAAAGTTTATTTGTGTGTGTGTGTGAGTGAGTGAGTGAGGTAGAGAGAGATTGTGTTTGTGTGTGAGATTCTGTGATCGAGTGTGTGTATACCCAATACAGTCATGCTTTTGTAAATCTTAGTTATGCTAAAAGTCTAATGAATGACATATTAATTCATATTTGAGATTTAAAAAAAAGATAGATAGAAAGTCATTTTTAACATGATTAGCATGTCATTTTTGATTTCATCTCATAATTATGCATGATTTGTTTTCTCCCGTGGCGGAAATGCCTTCCATATTGAATGAACTTATGTCGCATTATAATCACATCGAGCTCGAAGTCCCCTGGACTCAGTACACCAGTCCCATAACGCTGCGCATGCGCAGTGGCGCATCATGACTGACAGCGGCGCAGCCTCAACTAAAGTATGAGAAGCTCTAGTTTCATGCGTTATTCAGTCCGAAATCAAACACACTCTGTCTGAAGGCTGAAGGAGTGTGTGTAGTGTTAGTGTGATGGAGTTTACACTGCTGTGTTGAAGAAACGGGTGAGTCTGCTGCACGCGCTCTCTTTGTTTCACTCGCGGCGCGTTATAACGCGAGGCTATGAGCGCGTTCGTAGCGTCTAATCTATGATCGACTCATCAAGGTTTCAATCGGTTTCATTACGACACGCGTTTGTTGGGTGCGTTTTTAAATCGTCGGCAGGCTATATGTTAGCGCGAATGCTAACATCATGCTATGCTAACGTTAGCATAACACGGAAAAGCGGCACACAATCACAGTCGCAGTGAAGCAGGACTGACAAACTGAATAAAATAACAGATCCAAATCTTTAAAAAAAAAAAAACATTAAAGCGCTTCAATGTGTGTGGATTCAATAAAGCAATTAATTTATAAGGCCTCATCGTGAGATTGCAGGTTTACAACAAATACGGGAGTACGATATAGTATTATGAAGTATCATAAGTTACACTGACCTGAACGTTACAGAAAGTAATTCCTGGTATTCTTTCTTTGAAATAGTGTGTAAATATGTCGACAAAGTACTATGGTAATACTTCACAGTGGTATATAATAGATTAACCCTTGGTATTCAGCTAACAGGACAAAGCTCAATAAATCTAACTTAACTTTTTAGTATTATTATGAAATGAATACTATATTTTGTTTCATAAAAAAAGTTTTTCTTTAATATTTTGTAATTTGAGGGGATTTCGTGGTACTAGACTAAATTTACATCTTAATTATGCACTATTTATTTCTATATAAAATACAAATATTTAATGTTATTTCAAATTAACAGTGTTTAAGTTATACTTTCATTTAGTGTTGCATTTGGATATATATACACACACACAAATACATACAGTTGTTGTTGTTGTTTTTTTTGCATGTGTGTTCATACAAAGGCAGGTTTTTCCCATTCTCATGAAGTAATAATGTAAAAAAAAGTCAAAACATAATTTGGTAATGTGGTATATTAAGATGTAAATGACTTCTGTAAAGTGCAACACATTACTTTATTATTCCTGCTTGTCTTTTCTAAGCAATGCACAAAAGCTCTTGCATAATATTTCCACTGTTGTGCAAACGTCACCAACACTGCTCGCATAAATGTGATGAAATTAAAAACCGATGTCTTCGGCATATCACCAACTGTGGAGAGTCTAACTGATCTTTGTTTTTGTTTTTTAATATTATTGTTATTATCATTTATATTTTTAAAATCATGACAAATTTAATGACACGATATAAACAGTAATGCATTTAAGATTTGCTTAAATACTTTATATTATGTTAGTATTTTGCGTATGCAGAAAAAGTGGGATGTGCTAAAGATTCATCATTTAATATATCGCTGACAATTTTTCATTATTATTATTATCATCAACTCTTTTATTATTATATTAGATTTTGCGTTTTATTGTTGTGAAACACATTGGTCAAATTGAATTGTTTTTAAAGAGATGGTTCACCCAAAAATGATCATTCTGTCATCATTTTCTCACGTCGTTTCTTATGTTGTTCAAGACTTTCGCTCATCTTAGGTACACAAATGAATATATTTTAAATGAAATTGAAAGTCTATTCACCCAAATTTCTGATTCAAACATTCACAGAGAGATGGTAAAATGAATCCAGATGAATCGGGCGGTTTAATCCAAGTCTTCTGAAGAGACTTGATCACTTTATATGATGAACTGATTTAATTTAGATTTTTTCATATATAAGCACAGAGCCCCCAAGTATGATGAACGGAAGTCCAATAGTACTTAACCAGTTCATATATATAGATTATTTTATGAATAGACTTTGAATATAGGGATAGAAATCTCTCAAATTTCATTTGTGTTCCAGAGGTGAACAAAAGTCTCATGGGTTTGGATGCACGATATATCGGCCACCATATCGGTATCAGCCGATATATGATAATTTTTAATGTTAGCGTTATCGGCCTGATAAGAAGATTTTGCCTATATATTAAAGCTGATAAATATTGTATTATGGCACTTCAGATGTGCGCTGTTCAACATGATGGTTTTGAATTGGTTGAAATATGATTGGAATCACTTCAAGAAGGAAAATAGAGTTAAGTGCAACATATTGTCATATAGGCTACATCAAAGTATAATAAGAAAATAATTATAATTGAATGATTGGGACTTGTTTTTGTAATCAGGCTCTCAAAAATTGTATAAAAAAAATTGGATTTAGATTTAACGGCCAAAATATCGGTTATCGGCTTTCAAATTAAAGAATTATCGGTTATCGGTCAATTTTCATATCATGCATCCCTATTTGGAATGACATGAAGGTGAGTAAATGATGACAAAATTTTATTTTTGGGTGAACTATCCCTTCAAATAAATCTGACAGTCCTGTTTCTTTTCCCAGTTGATATGGAAGAACCTCCCAGCAACTCCGATGGTTTACAGCCTCAGGATCTGTCTGTCCTTCCCAACATCTTCGATCTGACGCGGAACAGAGAGGAATGCCTGTTAAAAGCGAATCCCATCGATGCCTTGCGTGTCGTGCAGACGCCGGGCTGGTTCGTCAATCCTGGGACTAGCAATGGGACGATTCTTCCCGAGAATGACTCTGATTCGCTTCCCACAGAGCAGATCCAACCGGACGATGCTTTTTCCAACACGACTGTCATGCTATCGTACCTGAGCCGGTCGCATGTCTTCGCAGAGCATTCCCCGGTTTACGGGGTGCCTTCGGCGTTCCTTCGTGCCTATGATCCCGGGAAAGACGCGGGAGACACGGGACTCCCGGTGGATGTGGATCAACACCTTCTCCAGCAAGTTTCCGTTCCGGTCGGATTAGCATCTTGTGAGCAGTTCGCCTTCATGTCGCCGGCTCAAGTTGTGGAGAATGTAGCGGCGTTCTGCTATCTTCAACCACCTCCGGATATGGAAAACTTAGCTTTGGAAACGCTCAAGTCTTTACAAGCCAATCCTGGCGAGTGCAAGTTTCCCATCAGCGTAGACGAACTTCAGAATGGAGCTGCTAATGCCCTGTGGAACGTCGGACCCTTCGAGGGAGGGTTCCCGGAGGGCAACTGCACGAATCCAGAGGGATTATGTCCCAACGCAAACCCGGAGCTCGTCTTTCTCATCTCCAGATCCAAGGAGCCGGTCATTTTACCAAACGAACCGGGAGCCGCAAGCTTCGCTGTGTCGTTAAACCAAAACTTCATTGGTCCATTAGATCCCGAATCAACTTCAGGAGAGCAAATGGAAAACGTCTTCACTGATCCCGAATCTTCATCAATAAACCAAATGGAGAATGTGTTCACTGATCCCGAATCTTCTTCAGGAGAGCGAATGGAGAACGTGTTCACTGATCCCGAATCTTCATCAATAAAGCAAATGGAGAATGTGTTCACTGATCCCGAATCTTCTTCAGGAGAGCGAATGGAGAACGTGTTCACTGATCCCGAATCTTCTTCAGGAGAGCGAATGGAGAACGTGTCCACTGATCCCGAATCTTCTTCAGGAGAGCGAATGGAGAATATGTTCACTGATCCCAAATCTTTTTCAGGAGAGCAAATGGAGAACACGTTGATTGATACTGAATCTTCTTCAGGAGAGCAAGTGCAGAACTTGTTCACCGATCCCGAATCTTCTTCAGTAGAGCAAATGGAGAACATGTTGACCGATCCCGAATCTTCTTCAGTAGAGCAAATGGAGAACATGTTGACCGATCCCGAATCAACTTCAGGGGAGCAAATGGAGAACTTGTTCACTGATCCCGAATCAACTTCAGGAGAGCAAATGGAGAACTTGTTCACTGATCCTGAATCAACTTCAGGAGAGCAAATGGAGAACTTGTTCACTGATCCTGAATCAACTTCAGGAGAGCAAATGGAGAACGTGTTCACTGATCCTGAATCAACTTCAGGAGAGCAAATGGAGAACTTGTTCACTGATCCTGAATCAACTTTAGGGGAGCAAAAGGAGAACGTGTTCACTGATCCCGAATCAACTTCAGGAGAGCAAATGGAGAACGTGTTCACTGATCCCGAATCAACTTCAGGAGAGCAAATGGAGAAGTTGTTCACTGATCCCGAATCAACTTCAGGAGAGCAAATGGAGAACGTGTTTACTGATCCGAATCAACTTCAGGAGAGCAAATGGAGAACGTGTTCACTGATCCTGAATCAACTTCAGAAGAGCAAATTGAGAACTTGTTCACTGATCCCGAATCAACTTCAGAAGAGCAAATTGAGAACTTGTTCACTGATCCCGAATCAACTTCAGGAGAGCAAATGGAGAAGTTGTTCACTGATCCCGAATCAACTTCAGGAAAGCAAATGGAGAACGTGTTTACTGATCCCGAATCAACTTCAGGAGAGCAAATGGAAAACTTGTTCACTGATCCTGAATCAACTTCAGGAGAGCAAATTGAGAACTTGTTCACTGATCCCGAATCAACTTCAGGAGAGCAAATGGAGAACTTGTTTACTGATCCTGAATCAACTTCAGGAGAGCAAATGGAGAATGTGTTCACTGATCCCGAATCAACTTCAGGAGAGCAAATGGAGAACTTGTTCACTGATCCCGAATCAACTTCAGGAGAGCAAATGGAGAATGTGTTCACTGATCCCGAATCTTCTTCAGTAGAGCAAATGGAGAACATGTTGACCGATCCTGAATCAACTTCAGGGGAGCAAATGGAGAATGTGTTCACTGATCCCGAATCTTCTTCAGGAGAGCATGTGGAGAATGTGTTCACTGATCCCCGATCTTCTTCAGGAGAGCAAATGGAGAACGTGTTGACGAGCGGAGAAGCCGTTGATGGGAAGCAAAAGCAAGAAAAGGAGTCTGATCTCACAACAGAATTGTCCTGCTACAAATCAACCGAGTCCATCAATGGTGAATCTGCAGATCAAACACACATGGATGCGTTCAAAACAAGCAATGGTTTATCTTCGCCACTCGCCACCAAGAAGACCTTCGAGAGGAAACAACTTCCTCCGAGAGCCCGGAGAGGCATAAGGATGGGAGCCATTGTTCAAAACATCCAACCCATGAGGTACAAATCGAGCCGCGTACGTGCAATAAAACCTCAGACGAGGAAGTCCAAGGAAAACAAGTCCTCCACTTTGTTGGAAAGGATGCATGATGATGCCAAAGAAAAGACAGCATCGCATTTACAGAAAGAACGAACAGAAATCAGACGCTCACGTAGATGCCAAGAAAGATCTTCCTCATCTTCTGCAAAGACTTTAGATGTATTTTACCAATCAGCAAAGAAAAAGACAAGAAACTGTCATTCCGTACCAATCAGTCACCCTGAAATCCCACGAAAAGAAACGACCGCTCACAAACGTCCAACTTCTGCAAAAAAATCTCATGCTAGCAAACGGAAACGAAAGAAACACAAAAGTAAAGTCGACCACACGTCCTTTTTCCAACCGCAGGAACCCGAGATTAAACTCAAATGTCTGAACTGCAAGGAAGAGAAGAAGGAGGTTCGTGACGAGAGCTTTTCGCCGTATGTGCGAGTGCATCTCAAGGACTTTCCCACCTGTACGGTTGTGAACGAACCAGAGAACAAGCGTGGGAAGCGTTCGGCATCTGCTGGGATTGTTTCGGGAATGATGCCTGCAAATCCCGGACTGCAGTACGGTCGAGTTTGTGCGGAAGGCTTGCGGAATGACGTGTTAGTTTGCTGTCTCTGCGGGGGATCGTCGAACGCGAACGACCTCGGAGACTTGCATGGGCCGTATTTCCCTGAAGGCTACAAATCGGCCTCCAAAGTCATTCCCAATCCATCAGAGGAGGAGGATAATAGTGACTCGGATCCGGCTTCTAGAGGCAATTGGACAAATTCTTTCCACGAGTCGAGATGGAACGAGCCGTGTACTAGTCCAACAGCGAAGAAACCTAAGATGGATGCCGCCACTGATTGGTTTAGCCCTCCTGTGGTTCCTCTTGACGCTAACGAACACTGGCTCCATCAGGACTGTGCCGTATGGGCCGCCGGCGTATTTCTGGTTCGGGGGAAACTCTACGGGCTGGAGAAAGCCGTCAGGTTGGCGAAAGTGTCGGTAAGATTTCAGATACACGGATTCTTTAAACGAATAGTTCACCCAAAAATGAAAATTAGCCCATGATTTACTCACCCTGAAGTCATCCTAGGTGTATATGACATTCTTCTTCAGACGAATACAATCGGAGTTATATTAAAAAATGCGTTGGCTCTTCCAAGCTTTATAATGGAAGTCAATTGAAATATTTTTTTGAAAGTCCATCAAAGCGCATCTAATCATAATTAAAGTGCTCCTCAGGCCCCGGGTAGTTATTAAAGGCCTTCTGAAGTGAAAGTGCTATGCATTTGTGTAGGAAAAATATCCATATTTAAAACTTATAGACTAAAATAACTAGCTTCTGTCAGATGGCCTATATAAATCGACTTACACCACAAGAGTAACACTTAACAATGTATGATGTTGGAATAGCGTAAGCTTTGACGCCTCTCGCGGTTCAAACAAACAGGTCTGGGCAACCGCGTTCATCATTATGTTGTGCATCAAGTTCAAGGGTTACTCTATCGCTTTTTAGTCGATAAAGTATTAAATGTGGATATTTTTCTTTTTTAAAGATTTCTTTTTTTTGGTGTTTCTCGTTTATTGGGATAGGACAGTAGCTAGACAGGAAATGATGGAATGGACAGATGCACTTTTATGGACAGATGTACTTTTATGATGGACAGATGCACTTTTATGATGGATAGATGCACTTTTATGATGGATAGATGCACTTTTATGATGGACAGATGCACTTTTATGAAGGATAGATACACTTATGATGGATAGATGCACTTTTATGATGGACAGATGTACTTTTATGATGGATAGATGCACTTTTATGATGGACAGATGCACTTTTATGATGGACAGATGCACTTTTATGATGGATAGATACACTTATGATGGATAGATGCACTTTTATGATGGACAGATGTACTTTTATGATGGATAGATGCACTTTTATGATGGACAGATACACTTTTATGATGGACAGATGCACTTTTATGATGGATAGATGCACTTTTATGATGGACAGATGCACCTTTATGGACAGATGTACTTTTATGATGGACAGATGCACTTTTATGATGGATAGATGCACTTTTATGATGGACAGATGCACTTTTATGATGGACAGATACACTTATGATGGATAGATGCACTTTTATAATGGACAGATGCACTTTTATGATGGATAGATGCACTATTATGATGGACAGATGCACTTTTATGATGGATAGATGCACTTTTATGATGGACAGATGCACTTTTATGATGGACAGATGCACTTTTATAATGGATAGATGCACTTTTATGATGGACAGATCCACTTTTATGATGGACAGATGCTTTTTTATGATGGACAGATGCATTTTTATGATGGATAGATGCACTTTGATGGACTTCCAAAAAATATACCCATTGACTTCCATTGTAAAGCTTGGAAGAGGCCGGATATTTTTTAATATAACTCTGATTGTTTTCGTCTGAAAGAAGAATGTCTTCTACACCTAGGATGGGTTCAGTGTGAGTAAATCATGGGCTGATTTAATTTTTTTGGGTGAACTATCCCTTTAAGATCAAAATCTCTGCTAATTATGACACTGAATTGTTTGTTTCTCCAGGTTTGTTCGACTTGCCAAAAACGGGGAGCAACGTTGGGATGTGTTTTCAAAGGATGCCTGAACAGGTATCACTACATGTGTGCGGTTCAGTCAGGTGAGAGACACTACAAGGACGATGTTGCACAAAACATGCAAAAAAATATAGGGTTAATTTTGCCAGCTAATTTTTAATTAAAGTCCCCCTGTAGTCAATCATTTTATCCCTTGAAACTCATCTTTCATCACCAGTATGACATATTTCTGCAGCCTTTCTTATTTGAAGAAGAAATTGTATGTTTTTTGCTAAAGGTTTTATTTTTAAGCTTCCTTTTTCATCAACAGCATGTTCAGATTTATAGTTTATATATATATATGTGTGTGTGTGTGTGTGTGTGTGTTAGTGATCGACCGATATATCGGCCGGCCGATATATCGGGCCGATATTTGAGGTTTTTACGTGTATCGGAATCGGCCGATACACCGCTGCGCGTTCGCCGATAGTTTTTTTTTCCCCGCCGTTATTTATAGACAGGCGGCCACGGGCAGCTCCGTGCTGCTGGAGATGCTGCAGTTCACGTGCCCCGCCCTCCTCCACTAGCAGAGTGCAACCTGCTCTTCACGAGATAAACTTTCAAAGGATCTTTTAAATGTTTGACTCCTGAAATATTGTCAAACACTTTGAAAATGGAAAAACGTCGCCCTATAACTGTTATGTGCTTGCAACTAAGCAAGTTTGTGGGTCCAAATGGAAAACGCGAATGCCTCGTCTATAAAACTTAACTGCTTGCCATTGTATTAAGAAGCTGCAAATAGTTAAGGTGTAGGTTATCCGTTCAGTATGCATTAGGACTGTCTATGAATATTCTACATTCGAATATCTATTAATTTTGAAGGTGAAAATTAATATTTGAATGTGGAAAAACACGCCCGCGGTTGCAGACTAATAACGTTACCACGGCTGCACAGCTCGCTCGGAGCGCTCACTGTCGGTTCTATACTGTGAAACTTCAATCACTGAATGAACTGAAGCCTGCTATATTTGGGACAAGAGTCGCGACTCGCAACCTTAAATTGCTTGCACAAAACTCTTGTTTAGCACTCAACATTTGTTTGTTGTTCATTTAACCGACGCGCAGAGACCGTGAGGGCGAGAGAGAGAGAGAGAGAGTGCCTGAGCGAGTCCAGGGCGAGACAGAGTGAGCTCTGCGGTCTTGGCCATTAGTTGATTTACTTGCTTTTTAATACGTTGTCAAATATGTTTAAACTCAAATAAACCATCTAATACTAGTAGTTATGTCTCTTTTTATTAATGTGTCCTGTTATTGATGTAATGCGCGTCAACAACAAAACGCGCAACGGGATGTTCGAATATGTTTTTTAGAGGGAATATGCAAACGCCATTTGAGCAATTTTGACAGTATGCATACGGTAACGAACTCTGGTCATAGGATTAAGGAATGCCAACGTTATTCTGTGCTTTTTGTGGGAGATTTATTCAGCGCTCACCTGGCTGAGGTTTGGGGCGTGTGGAGTTTGTCTCCCTCGCAATCGCAGTAGGCTAATATTAGAGACTAGACATGCTCATTTTATTTTATGTAGGAAAATTGAAACCATGCAGTACATAGTTCGTTTCTTTTAAAATGAATTACAGTGTGCACTGTGCACTTTATTATGCTGGTTGCTACTCTGTGCAATAGTGTAATTATTTAATTTATGCTTAAATATTCATTTTCAGCACTGAACTTTTTTTGTTCTACTTCATGTTTTTCATATTTTTTAAATTGTTTATCTACTTGTTCTTGTTCTACCTCACATGTTTTTACTATTTGTTAAATATTATTTTTTGAAGTTAGTTAAATGTTACTTTTATTAAATTGAGACCTGTAACATTTGTTAACATCATGTTATTTTTAAGATGTAAATTGAGGGAGCAAAATGTATCGGCTCCAAATATCGGCTCAAGAAAATCGGCAGCCCGTATCGGTCATCGGCTAAGGCTGATGGGAAAAAAATCGGTATCGGTATCGGCACTAAAAAATCCATATCGGTCGATCCCTAGTGTGTGTGTATTATGTGTATTTTTTCTGTTCTGAATTGGATTTAAACCTGTAAATCTTGGAGTTTACCATTAGAAATTTTAAAACCGTTAGAGATTTTCATTATGATTCTCTATTATCTTCCTAAAGGGTTTTTATTTTTCTTTGTTTATTTGTTTTGTTGTTCACTTAATTCTCTTCAGGACTAATTGATGTGTTTCTTCATCTTTATTATAGGTTGTGTATTAAATGAGGATAATTTCTCAATGAAATGCAGAAAGCACAAGGTATATGTATCATTTTTTTCGACCTTTTTCTAGATGACATTGTAAAATATTTAAAGTCCCCCTGTACTCAATCATTGTATCCCTAAACCACATCTTTGATCACCACACTGACATATTTAATCGTTTTCATCTTCATGCCTTAAAATATCTTGAATGTAACTCGACACCCTCGCCTCATTTAGTATGCGCGGTTCTATGAATATGCAAATGAGCCTCCACTTACTCAGAGATCCACTGGTTGTCGATCACACGTTGATCTGATTGGTTACAAGGTGGTTTGTGACGTCAGAAACACCAGCGTGTTTTTGAGACTGTCTTTGGTTCACTGCAGTTTTCAGGAGGAAATACTCAGCAATGCTGTCCATTTATCAACTTACACACGGTGTGTGTGTTAAAGCAGATTAAAATGGACTTATAAACAAGCTGGATTCCACCACAGGGGGACTTTTTAGTATTATATTTGTATATTTATTTTTAATTGAGTATTTTAAAATTAAGATGCTCAATATTGTGCTTTTTTGTCATTTTTCCCTTGATGCATTAGAACAAGTCCATTAAAGGGTCATCATATGGTCAGATCAACAGGTGACACTGGAGGACGAGGTTTGTGCTCCATTATAACACACTTCTCCTCATGTCCTGTCTCCAATGTTTCTTTTCACAACATGCACATAAATCAAAAGTATATGCATGCGTTTTATGTTAGTTTGATTCACGCTCTTTATATAGTCTGCATTTATGTTTATATATTTAACACGAATCGTTCGTCTTTCTGCATTTTTCAGAGAGTGAGAAAAAATCATAATTTTTAATTTAATTAAGAATTTTTATTTTTGCATTCAAAAATAATGTAAAATATCATTAAACAAAACATTTACAAACATCATTAACACTAAACGTATTTTAGTATTTAGTCCAGCAAATCTATTTTAATGTTATTCAAGGAACACTTTACAGTAAGCTGATGTTTATCAATGCATTAACTAATAATGAGCTGTAATAATGAATTGTTCGTTCATATTCGCTCAGATCCACTGAACAATATGAACAGATATGACTTTAGTAAATGTCGATATGAACATGCTTTAGAAGAGTTTCTGTTAGTTCATGTTAACTCTTTCCTCGCCCATTGACACGTTTGTCCAGTGTTCACAGTTATACTGTAGGGGGCGCTATTACACATCTACTGAGAGAGTACAGAATCTCCTGATATCATATTTAATCATATGCATATGTAAAATAACACGCTCATCAACATTAAACGGCATATAAATCAAAACTGCCAAATGTTACAGAATAAAACGTCGGTGCTTTTTAATAAAACTCACATTCAAGTGTTGATAAAAAAAGAATGCATGAAGCTTAAATTAAACGGGTTCATTTGTTTAAAAGGGTCTGTTCTTTCTTTTGATATACTGCATGTTCAGATATTCATATAACGAAATATTGCTGGGGCTGTGAAAATGATCAAAACGCTGGCGGGGAAAGAAAGAGTTAACTAATGTAATTACAATAAGTTTTCATTGGTTAATATAAGTAAAGTGTTACCGCTATACAGAACAGGTATAAAAAAATAAAAGTATAACACAAACAAATTATAGTGGGATTTATTATAAGCGCCAAGCCTATTAAATCTAAACTGATCTGAAACTAAAAATATGCACTATACAGGTGAAACTGAAGACATTAGAATATGGTCCAAAAGTTCATTTATTTCAGTAATTCAACTTAAACGATGAAACTAATATATTATATAGACTCATTACATGCAAAGTGAGATATTTCAAGCCTTTATTTGGGGTTTTCATATCTGTAATCCATAATCATCACAATTATAACAAATAAAGGTTTGAAATATCTGACTTTGAGTCTATATTAGTTTTACATTGTAAGTTGAATTACTGAACTTTTGCATGGTTAAATAAAAAAAATAATAATGAAATCTCTCATTCTGCTCGAATCCAAATGTGTGTTTTAAAGCATTTCAATGGTGTTGTATTTCCTCCCGTAGAGCGCGTTTGACCTCTGACCTCCAGCTGTTCCTGCGGGACCTTCAGAAGCGAAGGCCGTGACGATCATCGGCTCCGGCACACGAGACGCGGCGCTCCGCGAGAGTCCAGGAGACAGACCTCAGATCAGCCTTCAGTCGCCAGATTCTCACAATATGGGTTTTCATATTTATATCTGGGGGGGGGGGGGGGGGGATTGTTAAATAATTCTTTCTTTTTGTTAAATCATTTTTTTTGTTTATATGTCTTAATTTATGAACTGAATTTTAAATGTACGGCTTGTCAGAATGTAAATCCCTCTTCATAACCATCACTATATATTCAGTCCAGAAGCGGAAGTGAAGGAACATGACGACAGCCGGGTTACAAAAGCTTGATCAGCACTTTCTGTTTAAAAACAAATGTTTTCTTTTGTCTGAGATGATTTTATTAATTTCTGAATGCAAGGCCAAAATTCTGGTGTTTTATCCACCGATTCTTCCTGTTTGACGTCGCATTTACACACTTCAATCCCCCTGAACGTGATCCACATCTAATGTGCATACGTGACGTGTATTGTAAGAAATGCTGAATATTACTGTTCCACAGAAATCTGAATATACTGCCAGTGGATGTCCTAGTGCACTTAAATACGTCTAATCCTCGTGCAAACGGATTATAAGTATAAGGACACGTTATCTCGATGACCTTTTTTGCTCATCTTCAGAATGCATTGAACAATAAGCAGAGTATTTCCATTCAACATTTATAAGATGCTGAACTTCTTTTTTTATATTAAAAATGACTTTCTTAATTTGTTGTTGCTTTGCTAAGACAAATCAGTGTATTTATGATTTATTTTCACCCAGCACTTCTTTTATTTGTAATGAAAGACACGGGGATCTGATGAACTGACTCAGTTTGTGCCAAACTTCTGTGCAAATGAGTTTGTTTTTCTCACTTGAATGAATTGTCATGTTTTAGCCTCACACCAAATGCGCCAAAAACCATTTTTTGTTTGGTGTTGTGTTTCTAAAATGTATTAAATCTTACTCTCAGGGTTGAGCAGGGTTCTTTTGTGTTGTTGTCCACATAATGTATTTATCTTGAACTGACTGAACCGAGCTGGTCAGTGTAATAAACTGGCTTCTGTTATTTTGCCTAACATGATTCTGGTCTCATTTGTATTTGCTGCTCATATGGCTGATTAATATGACTGCATTTTCACATGTTTTTAGCCAGAGACTCAAACCTGCAAAAATAAACATGTGCACATTTTAGTCGAGATTTATTTCCGAATAAATCTGACCTTACAGGAAGACAGTTGTATTGCAAAGACAGGGTTTCAGAGTGTGTTGCCGACAGCTAAACCGTCCCGAACCAGAACTATCAACAGAACCCAGAGACGATCGAGCCACAGCACAGAGTGAGCAACCGGAACATGTTCTGGAAGAGTAACAGTTGAGGTAATGGCCCTCTATCAAAACCCAGAGAAAAACTTATTTTTTCGCACAAAAAAGAAAAAACGACAGGGGTAACACTGACGACAGTGTTACCCCTTACGTTTTTTTTTCTGGTCGAAATTTTGATTTTCGATATCTCAGCTCAGGAAGGGTCTAGAGCCTCCATTTTTGCACTCAGGTTTAAGTCTCATGGCCCTCTATCAGAATCCAGAGTTTTGAGAAGATTGGGGATACTTAATTTTTCACCCAAAAAAAAAAAACGTAAGGGGTAACACTGTCGTCTTTTTTTCTGGTCGAAATTTTGAGTTTCGATATCTCAGCTCAGAAAGGGTCTAGAGCCTCCATTTTTGCACTCAGGTTTAAGTCTTATGGCCCTCGATCAGAATCCAGAGTTTTGAGAAGATTGGGGGTACTTAATTTTTCGCCCAAAAAAAAAACGTAAGGGGTAACACTGTCGTTTTTTTTTTCTGGTCGGAATTTTGAGTTTCAATATCTCAGCTCTGGAAGGGTCTAGAGCCTCCATTTTTGCACTCAGGTCTAAGTCTCATGGCCCTCTATCAGAATCCAGAGTTTTGAGAAGATTGAGGATACTTAATTTTTCGCCCAAAAAAAAAAACATAAGGGGTAACACTGTCGTTTTTTTTTTCTGGTCAAAATTTTGATTTTCGATATCTCAGCTCTGGAAGGGTCTAGAGCCTCCATTTTTGCACTCAGGTCTAAGTCTCATGGCCCTCTATCAGAATCCAGAGTTTTGAGAAGATTGGGGATACTTAATTTTTCACCCAAAAAAAAAAAACGTAAGGGGTAACACTGTCGTTTTTTTTTCTGGTCGAAATTTTGAATTTCGATATCTCAGCTCTGGAAGGGTCTAGAGCCTCCATTTTTGCACTCAGGTCTAAGTCTCATGGCCCTCTATCAGAATCCAGAGTTTTGAGAAGATTGGGGATACTTAATTTTTCGCCCAAAAAAAAAAAAACGTAAGGGGTAACACTGTCGTTTTTTTTTTGGTCGAAATTTTGAGTTTTGATATCTCAGCTCTGGAAGGGTCTAGAGCCTCCATTTTTGCACTCAGGTCTAAGTCTCATGGCCCTCTATCAGAATCCAGAGTTTTGAGAAGATTGGGGATAATTAATTTTTCTCCCCAAAAAAAAAAACGTAAGGGGTAACACTGTCGTTTTTTTTTTTGGTCGAAATTTTGAGTTTCGATATCTCAGCTCTGGAAGGGTCTAGAGCCTCCATTTTTGCACTCAGGTCTAAGTCTCATGGCCCTCTATCAGAATCCAGAGTTTTGAGAAGATTGGGAATACTTAATTTTTCACCCAAAAAAAAAAAACGTAAGGGGTAACACTGTCGTTTTTTTTTTCTGGTCGAAATTTTGAGTTTCGATATCTCAGCTCTGGAAGGGTCTAGAGCCTCCATTTTTGCACTCAGGTCTAAGTCTCATGGCCCTCTATCAGAATCCAGAGTTTTGAGAAGATTGGGGATACTTAATTTTTCGCCCAAAAAAAAAAAAACGTAAGGGGTAACACTGTCGTTTTTTTTTCTGGTCGAAATTTTGATTTTCGATATCTCAGCTCTGGAAGGGTCTAGAGCCTCCATTTTTGCACTCAGGTTTAAGTCTCATGGCCCTCTATCAGAATCCAGAGTTTTGAGAA
The DNA here is from genome assembly GCF_016745375.1 of Pimephales promelas. The sequence continues at coordinate 2,982,111 of NW_024121688.1, read as the reverse complement.
GATTGGGGATACTTAATTTTTCGCCCAAAAAAAAAACGTAAGGGGTAACACTGTCGTTTTTTTTTTTCTGGTCGAAATTTTGATTTTCGATATCTCAGCTCTGGAAGGGTCTAGAGCCTCCATTTTTGCACTCAGGTCTAAGTCTCATGGCCCTCTATCAGAATCCAGAGTTTTGAGAAGATTGGGGATACTTAATTTTTTCGCCCAAAAAAAAAAACGTAAGGGGTAACACTGTCGTTTTTTTTTTCGGGTCGAAATTTTGAGTTTCGATATCTCAGCTCTGGAAGGGTCTAGAGCCTCCATTTTTGCACTCAGGTCTAAGTCTCATGGCCCTCTATCAGAATCCAGAGTTTTGAGAAGATTGGGAATACTTAATTTTTCACCCAAAAAAAAAAAAACGTAAGGGGTAACACTGTCGTTTTTTTTTTCGGGTCGAAATTTTGAGTTTCGATATCTCAGCTCTGGAAGGGTCTAGAGCCTCCATTTTTGCACTCAGGTCTAAGTCTCATGGCCCTCTATCAGAATCCAGAGTTTTGAGAAGATTGGGGATACTTAATTTTTCGCCCAAAAAAAAAAAACGTAAGGGGTAACACTGTCGTTTTTTTTTTCTGGTCGAAATTTTGATTTTCGATATCTCAGCTCTGGAAGGGTCTAGAGCCTCCATTTTTGCACTCAGGTTTAAGTCTCATGGCCCTCTATCAGAATCCAGAGTTTTGAGAAGATTGGGGATACTTAATTTTTCGCCAAAAAAAAAACGTAAGGGGTAACACTGTCGTTTTTTTTTCGGGTCGAAATTTTGAGTTTCGATATCTCAGCTCTGGAAGGGTCTAGAGCCTCCATTTTTGCACTCAGGTCTAAGTCTCATGGCCCTCTATCAGAATCCAGAGTTTTGAGAAGATTGGGGATAATTAATTTTTCACCCAAAAAAAAAACGTAAGGGGTAACACTGTCGTTTTTTTTTCTGGTCGAAATTTTGAGTTTCGATATCTCAGCTCTGGAAGGGTCTAGAGCCTCCATTTTTGCACTCAGGTCTAAGTCTCATGGCCCTCTATCAGAATCCAGAGTTTTGAGAAGATTGGGAATACTTAATTTTTCACCCCCCAAAAAAAACGTAAGGGGTAACACTGTCGTTTTTTTTTTCTGGTCGAAATTTTGAGTTTCGATATCTCAGCTCTGGAAGGGTCTAGAGCCTCCATTTTTGCACTCAGGTCTAAGTCTCATGGCCCTCTATCAGAATCCAGAGTTTTGAGGAGATTGGGGATAATTAATTTTTCACCCAAAAAAAAAAAAACGTAAGGGGTAACACTGTCGTTTTTTTTTCGGGTCGAAATTTTGAGTTTCGATATCTCAGCTCTGGAAGGGTCTAGAGCCTCCATTTTTGCACTCAGGTCTAAGTCTCATGGCCCTCTATCAGAATCCAGAGTTTTGAGAAGATTGGGGATAATTAATTTTTCACCCAAAAAAAAAACGTAAGGGGTAACACTGTCGTTTTTTTTTCTGGTCGAAATTTTGAGTTTCGATATCTCAGCTCTGGAAGGGTCTAGAGCCTCCATTTTTGCACTCAGGTCTAAGTCTCATGGCCCTCTATCAGAATCCAGAGTTTTGAGAAGATTGGGAATACTTAATTTTTCACCCCAAAAAAAAAACGTAAGGGGTAACACTGTCGTTTTTTTTTCTGGTCGAAATTTTGAGTTTCGATATCTCAGCTCTGGAAGGGTCTAGAGCCTCCATTTTTGCACTCAGGTCTAAGTCTCATGGCCCTCTATCAGAATCCAGAGTTTTGAGAAGATTGGGGATACTTAATTTTTCGCCCAAAAAAAAAAAACGTAAGGGGTAACACTGTCGTTTTTTTTTCTGGTCGAAATTTTGAGTTTTCGATATCTCAGCTCTGGAAGGGTCTAGAGCCTCCATTTTTGCACTCAGGTTTAAGTCTCATGGCCCTCTATCAGAATCCAGAGTTTTGAGAAGATTGGGGATACTTAATTTTTCGCCCAAAAAAAAAAAACGTAAGGGGTAACACTGTCGTTTTTTTTTCTGGTCGAAATTTTGAGTTTTCGATATCTCAGCTCTGGAAGGGTCTAGAGCCTCCATTTTTGCACTCAGGTCTAAGTCTCATGGCCCTCTATCAGAATCCAGAGTTTTGAGAAGATTGGGGATACTTAATTTTTTCGCCCAAAAAAAAAAACGTAAGGGGTAACACTGTCGTTTTTTTTTTCGGGTCGAAATTTTGAGTTTCGATATCTCAGCTCTGGAAGGGTCTAGAGCCTCCATTTTTGCACTCAGGTCTAAGTCTCATGGCCCTCTATCAGAATCCAGAGTTTTGAGAAGATTGGGAATACTTAATTTTTCACCCAAAAAAAAAAAACGTAAGGGGTAACACTGTCGTTTTTTTTTTCGGGTCGAAATTTTGAGTTTCGATATCTCAGCTCTGGAAGGGTCTAGAGCCTCCATTTTTGCACTCAGGTCTAAGTCTCATGGCCCTCTATCAGAATCCAGAGTTTTGAGAAGATTGGGGATACTTAATTTTTCACCCAAAAAAAAAAAACGTAAGGGGTAACACTGTCGTTTTTTTTTTCTGGTCGAAATTTTGATTTTCGATATCTCAGCTCTGGAAGGGTCTAGAGCCTCCATTTTTGCACTCAGGTTTAAGTCTCATGGCCCTCTATCAGAATCCAGAGTTTTGAGAAGATTGGGGATACTTAATTTTTCGCCCAAAAAAAAAACGTAAGGGGTAACACTGTCGTTTTTTTTTCGGGTCGAAATTTTGAGTTTCGATATCTCAGCTCTGGAAGGGTCTAGAGCCTCCATTTTTGCACTCAGGTCTAAGTCTCATGGCCCTCTATCAGAATCCAGAGTTTTGAGAAGATTGGGGATAATTAATTTTTTACCCAAAAAAAAAAAACGTAAGGGGTAACACTGTCGTTTTTTTTTTCTGGTCGAAATTTTGAGTTTCGATATCTCAGCTCTGGAAGGGTCTAGAGCCTCCATTTTTGCACTCAGGTCTAAGTCTCATGGCCCTCTATCAGAATCCAGAGTTTTGAGAAGATTGGGAATACTTAATTTTTCACCCAAAAAAAAAAAACGTAAGGGGTAACACTGTCGTTTTTTTTTCTGGTCGAAATTTTGAGTTTCGATATCTCAGCTCTGGAAGGGTCTAGAGCCTCCATTGTTGCACTCAGGTCTAAGTCTCATGGCCCTCTATCAGAATCCAGAGTTTTGAGAAGATTGGGGATACTTAATTTTTCGCCCAAAAAAAAAAAACGTAAGGGGTAACACTGTCGTTTTTTTTTCTGGTCGAAATTTTGATTTTCGATATCTCAGCTCTGGAAGGGTCTAGAGCCTCCATTTTTGCACTCAGGTTTAAGTCTCATGGCCCTCTATCAGAATCCAGAGTTTTGAGAAGATTGGGGATACTTAATTTTTCGCCAAAAAAAAAAAAGTAAGGGGTAACACTGTCGTTTTTTTTTCTGGTCGAAATTTTGAGTTTCGATATCTCAGCTCTGGAAGGGTCTAGAGCCTCCATTTTTGCACTCAGGTCTAAGTCTCATGGCCCTCTATCAGAATCCAGAGTTTTGAGAAGATTGGGAATACTTAATTTTTCGCCCCCAAAAAAAAACGTAAGGGGTAACACTGTCGTTTTTTTTTCTGGTCGAAATTTTTGAGTTTCGATATCTCAGCTCTGGAAGGGTCTAGAGCCTCCATTTTTGCACTCAGGTCTAAGTCTCATGGCCCTCTATCAGAATCCAGAGTTTTGAGAAGATTGGGGATACTTAATTTTTTCACCCAAAAAAAAAAACGTAAGGGGTAACACTGTCGTTTTTTTTTCGGGTCGAAATTTTGAGTTTCGATATCTCAGCTCTGGAAGGGTCTAGAGCCTCCATTTTTGCACTCAGGTCTAAGTCTCATGGCCCTCTATCAGAATCCAGAGTTTTGAGAAGATTGGGGATACTTAATTTTTTCCCAAAAAAAAAACGTAAGGGGTAACACTGTCGTTTTTTTTTTCTGGTCGAAATTTTGAGTTTCGATATCTCAGCTCTGGAAGGGTCTAGAGCCTCCATTTTTGCACTCAGGTCTAAGTCTCATGGCCCTCTATCAGAATCCAGAGTTTTGAGAAGATTGGGGATACTTAATTTTTCACCCCAAAAAAAAACGTAAGGGGTAACACTGTCGTTTTTTTTTCTGGTCGAAATTTTGAGTTTCGATATCTCAGCTCTGGAAGGGTCTAGAGCCTCCATTTTTGCACTCAGGTCTAAGTCTCATGGCCCTCTATCAGAATCCAGAGTTTTGAGAAGATTGGGGATACTTAATTTTTCGCCAAAAAAAAAAAAAACGTAAGGGGTAACACTGTCGTTTTTTTTTTCTGGTCGAAATTTGATTTTCGATATCTCAGCTCTGGAAGGGTCTAGAGCCTCCATTTTTGCACTCAGGTCTAAGTCTCATGGCCTCTATCAGAATCCAGAGTTTTGAGAAGATTGGGGATACGTAATTTTTCGCCCAAAAAAAAAAAACGTAAGGGGTAACACTGTCGTTTTTTTTTCTGGTCGAAATTTTGAGTTTCTATATGTAAGCTCTGAAAGGGTCTAGAGCCTCCATTTTTGCACTCAGGTCTAAGTCTCATGGCCCTCTATCAAAATCCAGAGTTTTGAGAAGATTGGGGAACTTAATTTTTTTCGCCAAAAAAAAAACGTAAGGGGTAACACTGTCGTTTTTTTTTCGGGTCGAATTTTGAGTTTCGATATCTCAGCTCTGGAAGGGTCTAGAGCCTCCATTTTTGCACTCAGGTCTAAGTCTCATGGCCCTCTATCAGAATCCAGAGTTTTGAGAAGATTGGAAATACTTAATTTTCCCAAAAAAAAAAACGTAAGGGGTAACACTGTCGTTTTTTTTTTCGGGTCGAAATTTTGAGTTTCGATATCTCAGCTCTGGAAGGGTCTAGAGCCTCCATTTTTGCACTCAGGTCTAAGTCTCATGGCCCTCTATCAGAATCCAGAGTTTTGAGAAGATTGGGGATACTTAATTTTTCGCCCAAAAAAAAAAAACGTAAGGGGTAACACTGTCGTTTTTTTTTTTCGGTCGAAATTTTGATTTTCGATATCTCAGCTCTGGAAGGGTCTAGAGCCTCCATTTTTGCACTCAGGTCTAAGTCTCATGGCCCTCTATCAGAATCCAGAGTTTTGAGAAGATTGGGGATACTTAATTTTTCGCCCAAAAAAAAAACGTAAGGGGTAACACTGTCGTTTTTTTTTCGGGTCGAAATTTTGAGTTTCGATATCTCAGCTCTGGAAGGGTCTAGAGCCTCCATTTTTGCACTCAGGTCTAAGTCTCATGGCCCTCTATCAGAATCCAGAGTTTTGAGAAGATTGGGGATACTTAATTTTTCACCCAAAAAAAAAAACGTAAGGGGTAACACTGTCGTTTTTTTTTTCTGGTCGAAATTTTGAGTTTCGATATCTCAGCTCTGGAAGGGTCTAGAGCCTCCATTTTTGCACTCAGGTCTAAGTCTCATGGCCCTCTATCAGAATCCAGAGTTTTGAGAAGATTGGGGATACTTAATTTTTCACCAAAAAAAAAAACGTAAGGGGTAACACTGTCGTTTTTTTTCTGGTCGAAATTTTGAGTTTCGATATCTCAGCTCTGGAAGGGTCTAGAGCCTCCATTTTTGCACTCAGGTCTAAGTCTCATGGCCCTCTATCAGAATCCAGAGTTTTGAGAAGATTGGGGATACTTAAATTTTTCGCCCAAAAAAAAAAAACGTAAGGGGTAACACTGTCGTTTTTTTTTCTGGTCGAAATTTAGAGTTTCGATATCTCAGCTCTGGAAGGGTCTAGAGCCTCCATTTTTGCACTCAGGTCTAAGTCTCATGGCCCTCTATCAGAATCCAGAGTTTTGAGAAGATTGGGGATACTTAATTTTTCGCCCAAAAAAAAAAAACGTAAGGGGTAACACTGTCGTTTTTTTTTTCGGTCGAAATTTTGAGTTTCGATATCTCAGCTCTGGAAGGGTCTAGAGCCTCCATTTTTGCACTCAGGTCTAAGTCTCATGGCCCTCTATCAGAATCCAGAGTTTGAGAAGATTGGGGATACTTAATTTTTCGCCCAAAAAAAAAAACGTAAGGGGTAACACTGTCGTTTTTTTTTTCTGGTCGAAATTTTGATTTCGATATCTCAGCTCTGGAAGGGTCTAGAGCCTCCATTTTTGCACTCAGGTCTAAGTCTCATGGCCCTCTATCAGAATCCAGAGTTTTGAGAAGATTGGGATACTTAATTTTTCGCCCAAAAAAAAAAACGTAAGGGGTAACACTGTCGTTTTTTTTTTTCGGGTCGAAATTTTTGAGTTTCGATATCTCAGCTCTGGAAGGGTCTAGAGCCTCCATTTTTGCACTCAGGTCTAAGTCTCATGGCCCTCTATCAGAATCCAGAGTTTGAGAAGATTGGGATACTTAATTTTTCGCCCAAAAAAAAAAAACGTAAGGTACAGGGTAACACTCGTTTTTTTTTCGGGGTCGAAATTTTGAGTTTCGATATCTCAGCTCTGGAAGGGTCTAGAGCCTCCATTTTTGCACTCAGGTCTAAGTCTCATGGCCCTCTATCAGAATCCAGAGTTTTGAGAAGATTGGGGATACTTAATTTTTCACCCAAAAAAAAAACGTAAGGGGTAACACTGTCGTTTTTTTTTTCTGGTCGAAATTTTGATTTTCGATATCTCAGCTCAGGAAGGGTCTAGAGCCTCCATTTTGCACTCAGTGTTAAGTTCATGCGCCCTCTATCCAGAGATTTTGAGAAGATTGGGGATACTTAATTTTTCGCCCAAAAAAAAAAACGTAAGGGTAACACTGTCGTTTTTTT
>NW_024121688.1:2935827-2974766 GCF_016745375.1 Pimephales promelas | reverse complement strand
GAGAAAAAAATCATAATTTTTAATTTAATTAAGAATTTTTTATTTTTGCATTCAAAAATAATGTAAAATATCATTAAACAAAACATTTACAAACATCATTAACACTAAACGTATTTTAGTATTTACTCCAGCAAATCCATTTTAATGTTATTCAAGGAACACTTTACAGTAAGCTGATGTTTATCAATGCATTAACTAATAATGAGCTGTAATAATGAATTGTTCGTTCATATTCGCTCAGATCCACTGAACAATATGAACAGATATGACTTTAGTAAATGTCGATATGAACATGCTTTAGAAGAGTTTCTGTTAGTTCATGTTAACTCTTTCCTCGCCCATTGACACGTTTGTCCAGTGTTCACAGTTATACTGTAGGGGGCGCTATTACACATCTACTGAGAGAGTACAGAATCTCCTGATATCATATTTAATCATATGCATATGTAAAATAACACGCTCATCAACATTAAACGGCATATAAATCAAAACTGCCAAATGTTACAGAATGAAACGTCGGTGCTTTTTAATAAAACTCACATTCAAGTGTTGATAAAAAAAGAATGCATGAAGCTTAAATTAAACGGGTTCATTTGTTTAAAAGGGTCTGTTCTTTTTTTGATATACTGCATGTTCAGATATTCATATAACGAAATATTGCTGGGGCTGTGAAAATGATCAAAACGCTGGCGGGAAAGAAAGAGTTAACTAATGTAATTACAATAAGTTTTCATGGTTAATATAAGTAAAGTGTTACCGCTATACAGAACAGGTATAAAAAATAAAAGTATAACACAAACAAATTATAGTGGGATTTATTATAAGCGCCAAGCCTATTAAATCTAAACTGATCTGAAACTAAAAATATGCACTATACAGGTGAAACTGAAGACATTAGAATATGGTCCAAAAGTTCATTTATTTCAGTAATTCAACTTAAACGATGAACTAATATATTATATAGACTCATTACATGCAAAGTGAGATATTTCAAGCCTTTATTTGGGGTTTCATATCTGTAATCCATAATCATCACAATTATAACAAATAAAGGTTTGAAATATCTGACTTTGAGTCTATATTAGTTTTACATTGTAAGTTGAATTACTGAACTTTTGCATGGTTAAATAAAAAAATAATAATGAAATCTCTCATTCTGCTCGAATCCAAATGTGTGTTTTAAAGCATTTCAATGGTGTTGTATTTCCTCCCGTAGAGCGCGTTTGACCTCTGACCTCCAGCTGTTCCTGCGGGACCTTCAGAAGCGAAGGCCGTGACGATCATCGGCTCCGGCACACGAGACGCGGCGCTCCGCGAGAGTCCAGGAGACAGACCTCAGATCAGCCTTCAGTCGCCAGATTCTCACAATATGGGTTTTCATATTTATATCTGGGGGGGGGGGGGGGGGGATTGTTAAATAATTCTTTCTTTTTGTTAAATCATTTTTTTGTTTATATGTCTTAATTTATGAACTGAATTTTAAATGTACGGCTTGTCAGAATGTAAATCCCTCTTCATAACCATCACTATATATTCAGTCCAGAAGCGGAAGTGAAGGAACATGACGACAGCCGGGTTACAAAAGCTTGATCAGCACTTTTCTGTTTAAAAACAAATGTTTTCTTTTGTCTGAGATGATTTTATTAATTTCTGAATGCAAGCCAAAATTCTGGTGTTTTATCCACCGATTCTTCTGTTTGACGTCGCATTTACACACTTCAATCCCCTGAACGTGATCCACATCTAATGTGCATACGTGACGTGTATTGTAAGAAATGCAGAAATCTGAATATACTGCCAGTGGATGTCCTCGTGCACTTAAATACGTCTAATCCTCGTGCAAACGGATAATAAGTATAAGGACACGTTATCTCGATGACCTTTTTTGCTCATCTTCAGAATGCATTGAACAATAAGCAGAGTATTTCCATTCAACATTTATAAGATGCTGAACTTCTTTTTTTATATTAAAAATGACTTTTTTAATTTGTTGTTGCTTTGCTAAGACAAATCAGTGTGTTTATGATTTATTTTCACCCAGCACTTCTTTTATTTGTAATGAAAGACACGGGGATCTGATGAACTGACTCAGTTTGTGCCAAACTTCTGTGCAAATGAGTTTGTTTTCTCTTGAATGAATTGTCATGTTTTAGCCTCACACCAAATGCGCCAAAAACCATTTTTTGTTTGGTGTGTGTTTCTAAAATGTATTAAATCTTACTCTCAGGGTTGAGCAGGGTTCTTTTGTGTTGTTGTCCACATAATGTATTTATCTTGAACTGACTGAACCGAGCTGGTCAGTGTAATAAACTGGCTTCTGTTATTTTGCCTAACATGATTCTGGTCTCATTTGTATTTGCTGCTCATATGGCTGATTAATATGACTGCATTTTCACATGTTTTTAGCCAGAGACTCAAACCTGCAAAAATAAACATGTGCACATTTTAGTCGAGATTTATTTCCGAATAAATCTGACCTTACAGGAAGACAGTTGTATTGCAAAGACAGGGTTTCAGAGTGTGTCACCGACAGCTAAACCGTCCCGAACCAGAACTATCAACAGAACCCAGAGACGATCGAGCCACAGCACAGAGTGAGCAACCGGAACATGTTCTGGAAGAGTAACAGTTGAGGTAATGGCCCTCTATCAAAACACAGAGAGAAACTTATTTTTTCGCACAAAAAAGAAAAAACGACAGGGGTAAACACTGACGACAGTGTTACCCCTTACGTTTTTTTTTTCTGGTCGAAATTTTGATTTTCGATATCTCAGCTCAGGAAGGGTCTAGAGCCTCCATTTTTGCACTCAGGTTTAAGTCTCATGGCCCTCTATCAGAATCCAGAGTTTTGAGAAGATTGGGGATACTTAATTTTTCGCCCAAAAAAAAAAAACGTAAGGGGTAACACTGTCGTTTTTTTTTCTGGTCGAAATTTTGAGTTTCGATATCTCAGCTCTGGAAGGGTCTAGAGCCTCCATTTTTGCACTCAGGTCTAAGTCTCATGGCCCTCTATCAGAATCCAGAGTTTTGAGAAGATTGGGGATACTTAATTTTTCACCCCAAAAAAAAAACGTAAGGGGTAACACTGTCGTTTTTTTTTCGGGTCGAAATTTTGAGTTTCGATATCTCAGCTCTGGAAGGGTCTAGAGCCTCCATTTTTGCACTCAGGTCTAAGTCTCATGGCCCTCTATCAGAATCCAGAGTTTTGAGAAGATTGGAGATACTTAATTTTTCGCCCAAAAAAAAAAACGTAAGGGGTAACACTGTCGTTTTTTTTTCTGGTCGAAATTTTGAGTTTCGATATCTCAGCTCTGGAAGGGTCTAGAGCCTCCATTTTTGCACTCAGGTCTAAGTCTCATGGCCCTCTATCAGAATCCAGAGTTTTGAGAAGATTGGGGATACTTAATTTTTCGCCCAAAAAAAAAACGTAAGGGGTAACACTGTCGTTTTTTTTTCTGGTCGAAATTTTGAGTTTCGATATCTCAGCTCTGGAAGGGTCTAGAGCCTCCATTTTTGCACTCAGGTCTAAGTCTCATGGCCCTCTATCAGAATCCAGAGTTTTGAGAAGATTGGGGATACTTAATTTTTCGCCCAAAAAAAAAAACGTAAGGGGTAACACTGTCGTTTTTTTTTTGGTCGAAATTTTGAGTTTCGATATCTCAGCTCTGGAAGGGTCTAGAGCCTCCATTTTTGCACTCAGGTCTAAGTCTCATGGCCCTCTATCAGAATCCAGAGTTTTGAGAAGATTGGGGATACTTAATTTTTCGCCCAAAAAAAAAACGTAAGGGGTAACACTGTCGTTTTTTTTTCTGGGTCGAAATTTTGAGTTTCGATATCTCAGCTCTGGAAGGGTCTAGAGCCTCCATTTTTGCACTCAGGTCTAAGTCTCATGGCCCTCTATCAGAATCCAGAGTTTTGAGAAGATTGGGATACTTAATTTTTCGCCCAAAAAAAAAAACGTAAGGGGTAACACTGTCGTTTTTTTTTCTGGTCGAAATTTTGAGTTTCGATATCTCAGCTCTGGAAGGGTCTAGAGCCTCCATTTTTGCACTCAGGTCTAAGTCTCATGGCCCTCTATCAGAATCCAGAGTTTTGAGAAGATTGGGGATACTTAATTTTTCGCCCAAAAAAAAAAACGTAAGGGGTAACACTGTCGTTTTTTTTTCTGGTCGAAATTTTGAGTTTCGATATCTCAGCTCTGGAAGGGTCTAGAGCCTCCATTTTTGCACTCAGGTCTAAGTCTCATGGCCCTCTATCAGAATCCAGAGTTTTGAGAAGATTGGGGATACTTAATTTTTCGCCCAAAAAAAAAAACGTAAGGGGTAACACTGTCGTTTTTTTTTCGGGTCGAAATTTTGAGTTTCGATATCTCAGCTCTGGAAGGGTCTAGAGCCTCCATTTTTGCACTCAGGTCTAAGTCTCATGGCCCTCTATCAGAATCCAGAGTTTTGAGAAGATTGGGATACTTAATTTTTCGCCCAAAAAAAAAAAACGTAAGGGGTAACACTGTCGTTTTTTTTTTGGTCGAAATTTTGAGTTTCGATATCTCAGCTCTGGAAGGGTCTAGAGCCTCCATTTTTGCACTCAGGTCTAAGTCTCATGGCCCTCTATCAGAATCCAGAGTTTTGAGAAGATTGGGGATACTTAATTTTTCGCCCAAAAAAAAAAAACGTAAGGGGTAACACTGTCGTTTTTTTTTCTGGTCGAAATTTTGAGTTTCGATATCTCAGCTCTGGAAGGGTCTAGAGCCTCCATTTTTGCACTCAGGTCTAAGTCTCATGGCCCTCTATCAGAATCCAGAGTTTTGAGAAGATTGGGGATACTTAATTTTTCGCCCAAAAAAAAAAACGTAAGGGGTAACACTGTCGTTTTTTTTTTTGGTCGAAATTTTGAGTTTCGATATCTCAGCTCTGGAAGGGTCTAGAGCCTCCATTTTTGCACTCAGGTCTAAGTCTCATGGCCCTCTATCAGAATCCAGAGTTTTGAGAAGATTGGGATACTTAATTTTTCGCCCAAAAAAAAAAAACGTAAGGGGTAACACTGTCGTTTTTTTTTTCTGGTCGAAATTTTGAGTTTCGATATCTCAGCTCTGGAAGGGTCTAGAGCCTCCATTTTTGCACTCAGGTCTAAGTCTCATGGCCCTCTATCAGAATCCAGAGTTTTGAGAAGATTGGGGATACTTAATTTTTCGCCCAAAAAAAAAAACGTAAGGGGTAACACTGTCGTTTTTTTTTTCTGGTCGAAATTTTGAGTTTCGATATCTCAGCTCTGGAAGGGTCTAGAGCCTCCATTTTTGCACTCAGGTCTAAGTCTCATGGCCCTCTATCAGAATCCAGAGTTTTGAGAAGATTGGGATACTTAATTTTTCGCCCAAAAAAAAAAACGTAAGGGGTAACACTGTCGTTTTTTTTTGGGTCGAAATTTTGAGTTTCGATATCTCAGCTCTGGAAGGGTCTAGAGCCTCCATTTTTGCACTCAGGTCTAAGTCTCATGGCCCTCTATCAGAATCCAGAGTTTTGAGAAGATTGGGGATACTTAATTTTTCGCCCAAAAAAAAAACGTAAGGGGTAACACTGTCGTTTTTTTTTTCGGGTCGAAATTTTGAGTTTCGATATCTCAGCTCTGGAAGGGTCTAGAGCCTCCATTTTTGCACTCAGGTCTAAGTCTCATGGCCCTCTATCAGAATCCAGAGTTTTGAGAAGATTGGGGATACTTAATTTTTCGCCCAAAAAAAAAAAACGTAAGGGGTAACACTGTCGTTTTTTTTTCGGGTCGAAATTTTGAGTTTCGATATCTCAGCTCTGGAAGGGTCTAGAGCCTCCATTTTTGCACTCAGGTCTAAGTCTCATGGCCCTCTATCAGAATCCAGAGTTTTGAGAAGATTGGGGATACTTAATTTTTCGCCCAAAAAAAAAAACGTAAGGGGTAACACTGTCGTTTTTTTTTCTGGTCGAAATTTTGAGTTTCGATATCTCAGCTCTGGAAGGGTCTAGAGCCTCCATTTTTGCACTCAGGTCTAAGTCTCATGGCCCTCTATCAGAATCCAGAGTTTTGAGAAGATTGGGGATACTTAATTTTTCGCCCAAAAAAAAAACGTAAGGGGTAACACTGTCGTTTTTTTTTTTCGAAATTTTGAGTTTCGATATCTCAGCTCTGGAAGGGTCTAGAGCCTCCATTTTTGCACTCAGGTCTAAGTCTCATGGCCCTCTATCAGAATCCAGAGTTTTGAGAAGATTGGGGATACTTAATTTTTCGCCCAAAAAAAAAACGTAAGGGGTAACACTGTCGTTTTTTTTTCTGGTCGAAATTTTGAGTTTCGATATCTCAGCTCTGGAAGGGTCTAGAGCCTCCATTTTTGCACTCAGGTCTAAGTCTCATGGCCCTCTATCAGAATCCAGAGTTTTGAGAAGATTGGGAATACTTAATTTTTCGCCCAAAAAAAAAAAACGTAAGGGGTAACACTGTCGTTTTTTTTTTCTGGTCGAAATTTTGAGTTTCGATATCTCAGCTCTGGAAGGGTCTAAAGCCTCAATTTTTGCACTCAGGTCTAAGTCTCATGACCCTCTATCAGAATCCAGAGTTTTGAGAAGATTGGGATACTTAATTTTTCGCCCAAAAAAAAAAAACGTAAGGGGTAACACTGTCGTTTTTTTTTTCGGGTCGAAATTTTGAATGTTGATATCTCAGCTCTGGAAGGGTCTAGAGCCTCCATTTTTGCACTCAGGTCTAAGTCTCATGGCCCTCTATCAGAATCCAGAGTTTTGAGAAGATTGGGATACTTAATTTTTCGCCCAAAAAAAAAAACGTAAGGGGTAACACTGTCGTTTTTTTTTCTGGTCGAAATTTTGAGTTTCGATATCTCAGCTCTGGAAGGGTCTAGAGCCTCCATTTTTGCACTCAGGTCTAAGTCTCATGGCCCTCTATCAGAATCCAGAGTTTTGAGAAGATTGGGGATACTTAATTTTTCGCCCAAAAAAAAAAAACGTAAGGGGTAACACTGTCGTTTTTTTTTTCGGGTCGAAATTTTGAGTTTCGATATCTCAGCTCTGGAAGGGTCTAGAGCCTCCATTTTTGCACTCAGGTCTAAGTCTCATGGCCCTCTATCAGAATCCAGAGTTTTGAGAAGATTGGGGATACTTAATTTTTCGCCCAAAAAAAAAAAACGTAAGGGGTAACACTGTCGTTTTTTTTTCGGGTCGAAATTTTGAGTTTCGATATCTCAGCTCTGGAAGGGTCTAGAGCCTCCATTTTTGCACTCAGGTCTAAGTCTCATGGCCCTCTATCAGAATCCAGAGTTTTGAGAAGATTGGGGATACTTAATTTTTCGCCCAAAAAAAAAAACGTAAGGGGTAACACTGTCGTTTTTTTTTTCGGTCGAAATTTTGAGTTTCGATATCTCAGCTCTGGAAGGGTCTAGAGCCTCCATTTTTGCACTCAGGTCTAAGTCTCATGGCCCTCTATCAGAATCCAGAGTTTTGAGAAGATTGGGGATACTTAATTTTTCGCCCAAAAAAAAAAACGTAAGGGGTAACACTGTCGTTTTTTTTTCGGGTCGAAATTTTGAGTTTCGATATCTCAGCTCTGGAAGGGTCTAGAGCCTCCATTTTTGCACTCAGGTCTAAGTCTCATGGCCCTCTATCAGAATCCAGAGTTTTGAGAAGATTGGGGATACTTAATTTTTCGCCCAAAAAAAAAAACGTAAGGGGTAACACTGTCGTTTTTTTTTCGGGTCGAAATTTTGAGTTTCGATATCTCAGCTCTGGAAGGGTCTAGAGCCTCCATTTTTGCACTCAGGTCTAAGTCTCATGGCCCTCTATCAGAATCCAGAGTTTTGAGAAGATTGGGGATACTTAATTTTTCGCCCAAAAAAAAAAACGTAAGGGGTAACACTGTCGTTTTTTTTTTCGGGTCGAAATTTTGAGTTTCGATATCTCAGCTCTGGAAGGGTCTAGAGCCTCCATTTTTGCACTCAGGTCTAAGTCTCATGGCCCTCTATCAGAATCCAGAGTTTTGAGAAGATTGGGGATACTTAATTTTTCGCCCAAAAAAAAAACGTAAGGGGTAACACTGTCGTTTTTTTTTCGGGTCGAAATTTTGAGTTTCGATATCTCAGCTCTGGAAGGGTCTAGAGCCTCCATTTTTGCACTCAGGTCTAAGTCTCATGGCCCTCTATCAGAATCCAGAGTTTTGAGAAGATTGGGGATACTTAATTTTTCGCCCAAAAAAAAAAAACGTAAGGGGTAACACTGTCGTTTTTTTTTCGGGTCGAAATTTTGAGTTTCGATATCTCAGCTCTGGAAGGGTCTAGAGCCTCCATTTTTGCACTCAGGTCTAAGTCTCATGGCCCTCTATCAGAATCCAGAGTTTTGAGAAGATTGGGATACTTAATTTTTCGCCCAAAAAAAAAAAACGTAAGGGGTAACACTGTCGTTTTTTTTTTCGGGTCGAAATTTTGAGTTTCGATATCTCAGCTCTGGAAGGGTCTAGAGCCTCCATTTTTGCACTCAGGTCTAAGTCTCATGGCCCTCTATCAGAATCCAGAGTTTTGAGAAGATTGGGGATACTTAATTTTTCGCCCAAAAAAAAAAAACGTAAGGGGTAACACTGTCGTTTTTTTTTCTGGTCGAAATTTTGAGTTTCGATATCTCAGCTCTGGAAGGGTCTAGAGCCTCCATTTTTGCACTCAGGTCTAAGTCTCATGGCCCTCTATCAGAATCCAGAGTTTTGAGAAGATTGGGGATACTTAATTTTTCGCCCAAAAAAAAAAAACGTAAGGGGTAACACTGTCGTTTTTTTTTCGGGTCGAAATTTTGAGTTTCGATATCTCAGCTCTGGAAGGGTCTAGAGCCTCCATTTTTGCACTCAGGTCTAAGTCTCATGGCCCTCTATCAGAATCCAGAGTTTTGAGAAGATTGGGAATACTTAATTTTTCGCCCAAAAAAAAAACGTAAGGGGTAACACTGTCGTTTTTTTTTTCGGTCGAAATTTTGAGTTTCGATATCTCAGCTCTGGAAGGGTCTAGAGCCTCCATTTTTGCACTCAGGTCTAAGTCTCATGGCCCTCTATCAGAATCCAGAGTTTTGAGAAGATTGGGGATACTTAATTTTTCGCCCAAAAAAAAAACGTAAGGGGTAACACTGTCGTTTTTTTTTTCGGGTCGAAATTTTGAGTTTCGATATCTCAGCTCTGGAAGGGTCTAGAGCCTCCATTTTTGCACTCAGGTCTAAGTCTCATGGCCCTCTATCAGAATCCAGAGTTTTGAGAAGATTGGGGATACTTAATTTTTCGCCCAAAAAAAAAACGTAAGGGGTAACACTGTCGTTTTTTTTTTCGGGTCGAAATTTTGAGTTTCGATATCTCAGCTCTGGAAGGGTCTAGAGCCTCCATTTTTGCACTCAGGTCTAAGTCTCATGGCCCTCTATCAGAATCCAGAGTTTTGAGAAGATTGGGGATACTTAATTTTTCGCCCAAAAAAAAAACGTAAGGGGTAACACTGTCGTTTTTTTTTCGGGTCGAAATTTTGAGTTTCGATATCTCAGCTCTGGAAGGGTCTAGAGCCTCCATTTTTGCACTCAGGTCTAAGTCTCATGGCCCTCTATCAGAATCCAGAGTTTTGAGAAGATTGGGGATACTTAATTTTTCGCCCAAAAAAAAAAAACGTAAGGGGTAACACTGTCGTTTTTTTTTTGGTCGAAATTTTGAGTTTCGATATCTCAGCTCTGGAAGGGTCTAGAGCCTCCATTTTTGCACTCAGGTCTAAGTCTCATGGCCCTCTATCAGAATCCAGAGTTTTGAGAAGATTGGGGATACTTAATTTTTCGCCCAAAAAAAAAAAACGTAAGGGGTAACACTGTCGTTTTTTTTTCGGGTCGAAATTTTGAGTTTCGATATCTCAGCTCTGGAAGGGTCTAGAGCCTCCATTTTTGCACTCAGGTCTAAGTCTCATGGCCCTCTATCAGAATCCAGAGTTTTGAGAAGATTGGGGATACTTAATTTTTCGCCCAAAAAAAAAAACGTAAGGGGTAACACTGTCGTTTTTTTTTCGGGTCGAAATTTTGAGTTTCGATATCTCAGCTCTGGAAGGGTCTAGAGCCTCCATTTTTGCACTCAGGTCTAAGTCTCATGGCCCTCTATCAGAATCCAGAGTTTTGAGAAGATTGGGATACTTAATTTTTCGCCCAAAAAAAAAAACGTAAGGGGTAACACTGTCGTTTTTTTTTTCGGGTCGAAATTTTGAGTTTCGATATCTCAGCTCT
Organism: Pimephales promelas; assembly: GCF_016745375.1. The sequence goes on along the minus strand of NW_024121688.1, from coordinate 2,964,510 downwards.
GGAAGGGTCTAGAGCCTCCATTTTTGCACTCAGGTCTAAGTCTCATGGCCCTCTATCAGAATCCAGAGTTTTGAGAAGATTGGGGATACTTAATTTTTCGCCCAAAAAAAAAAAACGTAAGGGGTAACACTGTCGTTTTTTTTTTCGGGTCGAAATTTTGAGTTTCGATATCTCAGCTCTGGAAGGGTCTAGAGCCTCCATTTTTGCACTCAGGTCTAAGTCTCATGGCCCTCTATCAGAATCCAGAGTTTTGAGAAGATTGGGATACTTAATTTTTCGCCCAAAAAAAAAACGTAAGGGGTAACACTGTCGTTTTTTTTTTCGGGTCGAAATTTTGAGTTTCGATATCTCAGCTCTGGAAGGGTCTAGAGCCTCCATTTTTGCACTCAGGTCTAAGTCTCATGGCCCTCTATCAGAATCCAGAGTTTTGAGAAGATTGGGGATACTTAATTTTTCGCCCAAAAAAAAAAACGTAAGGGGTAACACTGTCGTTTTTTTTTTCGGGTCGAAATTTTGAGTTTCAATATCTCAGCTCAGGAAGGGTCTAGAGCCTCCATTTTTGCACTCAGGTTTAAGTCTCATGGCCCTCTATCAGAATCCAGAGTTTTGAGAAGATTGGGAATACTTAATTTTTCGCCCAAAAAAAAAAACGTAAGGGGTAACACTGTCGTTTTTTTTTTCGGGTCGAAATTTTGAGTTTCGATATCTCAGCTCTGGAAGGGTCTAGAGCCTCCATTTTTGCACTCAGGTCTAAGTCTCATGGCCCTCTATCAGAATCCAGAGTTTTGAGAAGATTGGGGAACTTAATTTTTCGCCCAAAAAAAAAACGTAAGGGGTAACACTGTCGTTTTTTTTTTCGGGTCGAAATTTTGAGTTTCGATATCTCAGCTCTGGAAGGGTCTAGAGCCTCCATTTTTGCACTCAGGTCTAAGTCTCATGGCCCTCTATCAGAATCCAGAGTTTTGAGAAGATTGGGGATACTTAATTTTTCGCCCAAAAAAAAAAACGTAAGGGGTAACACTGTCGTTTTTTTTTTTGGTCGAAATTTTGAGTTTCGATATCTCAGCTCTGGAAGGGTCTAGAGCCTCCATTTTTGCACTCAGGTCTAAGTCTCATGGCCCTCTATCAGAATCCAGAGTTTTGAGAAGATTGGGATACTTAATTTTTCGCCCCAAAAAAAAAAACGTAAGGGGTAACACTGTCGTTTTTTTTTTCGGTCGAAATTTTGAGTTTCGATATCTCAGCTCTGGAAGGGTCTAGAGCCTCCATTTTTGCACTCAGGTCTAAGTCTCATGGCCCTCTATCAGAATCCAGAGTTTTGAGAAGATTGGATACTTAATTTTTCGCCCAAAAAAAAAAAAAAGTGTACCCTGTACGTTTTTTTTTTTTTTGGGTCGAAATTTTGAGTTTCGATATCTCAGCTCTGGAAGGGTCTAGAGCCTCCATTTTTGCACTCAGGTCTAAGTCTCATGGCCCTCTAGAATCCAGAGTTTTGAGATATCGAAACTCAAAATTTCGACCCGAAAAAAAAAACGACAGTGTTACCCCTTACGTTTTTTTTTTGGGGCGAAAAATTAAGTTTCCCCAATCTTCTCAAAACTCTGGATTCTGATAGAGGGCCATGAGACTTAGACCTGAGTGCAAAAATGGAGGCTCTAGACCCTTCCAGAGCTGAGATATCGAAACTCAAAATTTCGACCAGAAAAAAAAACGACAGTGTTACCCCTTACGTTTTTTTTTTTGGGGCGAAAAATTAAGTACCCAATCTTCTCAAAACTCTGGATTCTGATAGAGGGCCATGAGACTTAGACCTGAGTGCAAAAATGGAGGCTCTAGACCCTTCCAGAGCTGAGATATCGAAACTCAAAATTTCGACCAAAAAAAAAAACGACAGTGTTACCCCTTACGTTTTTTTTTTTTGGGCGAAAAATTAAGTATCCCAATCTTCTCAAAACTCTGGATTCTGATAGAGGGCCATGAGACTTAGACCTGAGTGCAACAATGGAGGCTCTAGACCCTTCCAGAGCTGAGATATCGAAACTCAAAATTTCGACCCGAAAAAAAAAACGACAGTGTTACCCCTTACGTTTTTTTTTTTGGGGCGAAAATTAAGTATCCCCAATCTTCTCAAAACTCTGGATTCTGATAGAGGGCCATGAGACTTAGACCTGAGTGCAAAAATGGAGGCTCTAGACCCTTCCAGAGCTGAGATATCGAAACTCAAAATTTCGACCCGAAAAAAAAACGACAGTGTTACCCCTTACGTTTTTTTTGGGGGCGAAAAATTAAGTATCCCAATCTTCTCAAAACTCTGGATTCTGATAGAGGGCCATGAGACTTAGACCTGAGTGCAAAAATGGAGGCTCTAGACCCTTCCAGAGCTGAGATATCGAAACTCAAAATTTCGACCCGAAAAAAAAACGACAGTGTTACCCCTTACGTTTTTTTTTTTTGGGCGAAAAATTAAGTATCCCCAATCTTCTCAAAACTCTGGATTCTGATAGAGGGCCATGAGACTTAGACCTGAGTGCAAAAATGGAGGCTCTAGACCCTTCCAGAGCTGAGATATCGAAACTCAAAATTTCGACCCGAAAAAAAAAACGACAGTGTTACCCCTTACGTTTTTTTTTTTGGGCGAAAAATTAAGTATCCCCAATCTTCTCAAAACTCTGGATTCTGATAGAGGGCCATGAGACTTAGACCTGAGTGCAAAAATGGAGGCTCTAGACCCTTCCAGAGCTGAGATATCGAAACTCAAAATTTCGACCCGAAAAAAAAACGACAGTGTTACCCCTTACGTTTTTTTTTTTTGGGCGAAAAATTAAGTATCCCCAATCTTCTCAAAACTCTGGATTCTGATAGAGGGCCATGAGACTTAGACCTGAGTGCAAAAATGGAGGCTCTAGACCCTTCCAGAGCTGAGATATCGAAACTCAAAATTTCGACCCGAAAAAAAAACGACAGTGTTACCCCTTACGTTTTTTTTTTTGGGGCGAAAAATTAAGTATCCCCAATCTTCTCAAAACTCTGGATTCTGATAGAGGGCCATGAGACTTAGACCTGAGTGCAAAAATGGAGGCTCTAGACCCTTCCAGAGCTGAGATATCGAAACTCAAAATTTCGACCCGAAAAAAAAACGACAGTGTTACCCCTTACGTTTTTTTTTTTGGGCGAAAAATTAAGTATCCCCAATCTTCTCAAAACTCTGGATTCTGATAGAGGGCCATGAGACTTAGACCTGAGTGCAAAAATGGAGGCTCTAGACCCTTCCAGAGCTGAGATATCGAAACTCAAAATTTCGACCCGAAAAAAAAACGACAGTGTTACCCCTTACGTTTTTTTTTTTGGGCGAAAAATTAAGTATCCCCAATCTTCTCAAAACTCTGGATTCTGATAGAGGGCATGAGACTTAGACCTGAGTGCAAAAATGGAGGCTCTAGACCCTTCCAGAGCTGAGATATCGAAACTCAAAATTTCGACCCGAAAAAAAAAACGACAGTGTTACCCCTTACGTTTTTTTTTTGGGGCGAAAAATTAAGTATCCCCAATCTTCTCAAAACTCTGGATTCTGATAGAGGGCCATGAGACTTAGACCTGAGTGCAAAAATGGAGGCTCTAGACCCTTCCAGAGCTGAGATATCGAAACTCAAAATTTCGACCCGAAAAAAAAACGACAGTGTTACCCCTTACGTTTTTTTTTTTGGGCGAAAAATTAAGTATCCCCAATCTTCTCAAAACTCTGGATTCTGATAGAGGGCCATGAGACTTAGACCTGAGTGCAAAAATGGAGGCTCTAGACCCTTCCAGAGCTGAGATATCGAAACTCAAAATTTCGACCCGAAAAAAAAACGACAGTGTTACCCCTTACGTTTTTTTTTTTGGGCGAAAAATTAAGTATCCCCAATCTTCTCAAAACTCTGGATTCTGATAGAGGGCCATGAGACTTAGACCTGAGTGCAAAAATGGAGGCTCTAGACCCTTCCAGAGCTGAGATATCGAAACTCAAAATTTCGACCCGAAAAAAAAAACGACAGTGTTACCCCTTACGTTTTTTTTTTTGGGCGAAAAATTAAGTATCCCCAATCTTCTCAAAACTCTGGATTCTGATAGAGGGCCATGAGACTTAGACCTGAGTGCAAAAATGGAGGCTCTAGACCCTTCCAGAGCTGAGATATCGAAACTCAAAATTTCGACCCGAAAAAAAAACGACAGTGTTACCCCTTACGTTTTTTTTGGGGGCGAAAAATTAAGTATCCCCAATCTTCTCAAAACTCTGGATTCTGATAGAGGGCCATGAGACTTAGACCTGAGTGCAAAAATGGAGGCTCTAGACCCTTCCAGAGCTGAGATATCGAAACTCAAAATTTCGACCCGAAAAAAAAACGACAGTGTTACCCCTTACGTTTTTTTTTTTGGGCGAAAAATTAAGTATCCCCAATCTTCTCAAAACTCTGGATTCTGATAGAGGGCCATGAGACTTAGACCTGAGTGCAAAAATGGAGGCTCTAGACCCTTCCAGAGCTGAGATATCGAAATTCAAAATTTCGACCCGAAAAAAAAACGACAGTGTTACCCCTTACGTTTTTTTTTTTGGGCGAAAAATTAAGTATCCCAATCTTCTCAAAACTCTGGATTCTGATAGAGGGCCATGAGACTTAGACCTGAGTGCAAAAATGGAGGCTCTAGACCCTTCCAGAGCTGAGATATCGAAATTCAAAATTTCGACCAGAAAAAAAAACGACAGTGTTACCCCTTACGTTTTTTTTTTTTGGCGAAAAATTAAGTATCCCAATCTTCTCAAAACTCTGGATTCTGATAGAGGGCCATGAGACTTAGACCTGAGTGCAACAATGGAGGCTCTAGACCCTTCCAGAGCTGAGATATCGAAACTCAAAATTTCGACCCGAAAAAAAACGACAGTGTTACCCCTTACGTTTTTTTTTTTTGGGGCGAAAAATTAAGTATCCCCAATCTTCTCAAAACTCTGGATTCTGATAGAGGGCCATGAGACTTAGACCTGAGTGCAAAATGGAGGCTCTAGACCCTTCCAGAGCTGAGATATCGAAACTCAAAATTTCGACCCGAAAAAAAAACGACAGTGTTACCCCTTACGTTTTTTTTTTGGGCGAAAAATTAAGTATCCCCAATCTTCTCAAAACTCTGGATTCTGATAGAGGGCCATGAGACTTAGACCTGAGTGCAAAAATGGAGGCTCTAGACCCTTCCAGAGCTGAGATATCGAAATTCAAAATTTCGACCAGAAAAAAAAACGACAGTGTTACCCCTTACGTTTTTTTTTGGGCGAAAAATTAAGTATCCCCAATCTTCTCAAAACTCTGGATTCTGATAGAGGGCCATGAGACTTAGACCTGAGTGCAAAAATGGAGGCTCTAGACCCTTCCAGAGCTGAGATATCGAAACTCAAAATTTCGACCCGAAAAAAAAACGACAGTGTTACCCCTTACGTTTTTTTTTTTTGGCGAAAAATTAAGTATCCCCAATCTTCTCAAAACTCTGGATTCTGATAGAGGGCCATGAGACTTAGACCTGAGTGCAAAATGGAGGCTCTAGACCCTTCCAGAGCTGAGATATCGAAACTCAAAATTTCGACCCGAAAAAAAAAACGACAGTGTTACCCCTTACGTTTTTTTTTTTTTTTGGGGCGAAAAATTAAGTATCCCCAATCTTCTCAAAACTCTGGATTCTGATAGAGGGCCATGAGACTTAGACCTGAGTGCAAAAATGGAGGCTCTAGACCCTTCCAGAGCTGAGATATCGAAACTCAAAATTTCGACCCGAAAAAAAAAACGACAGTGTTACCCCTTACGTTTTTTTTTGGGCGAAAAATTAAGTATCCCCAATCTTCTCAAAACTCTGGATTCTGATAGAGGGCCATGAGACTTAGACCTGAGTGCAAAAATGGAGGCTCTAGACCCTTCCAGAGCTGAGATATCGAAAATCAAAATTTCGACCCGAAAAAAAAACGACAGTGTTACCCCTTACGTTTTTTTTTTTTTTGGGGCGAAAAATTAAGTATCCCCAATCTTCTCAAAACTCTGGATTCTGATAGAGGGCCATGAGACTTAGACCTGAGTGCAAAAATGGAGGCTCTAGACCCTTCCAGAGCTGAGATATCGAAAATCAAAATTTCGACCAAAAAAAAACGACAGTGTTACCCCTTACGTTTTTTTTTTTGGGCGAAAAATTAAGTATCCCCAATCTTCTCAAAACTCTGGATTCTGATAGAGGGCCATGAGACTTAGACCTGAGTGCAACAATGGAGGCTCTAGACCCTTCCAGAGCTGAGATATCGAAAATCAAAATTTCGACCCGAAAAAAAAACGACAGTGTTACCCCTTACGTTTTTTTTTTTGGGCGAAAAATTAAGTATCCCAATCTTCTCAAAACTCTGGATTCTGATAGAGGGCCATGAGACTTAGACCTGAGTGCAACAATGGAGGCTCTAGACCCTTCCAGAGCTGAGATATCGAAAATCAAAATTTCGACCCGAAAAAAAAAAAACGACAGTGTTACCCCTTACGTTTTTTTTTTTGGGGCGAAAAATTAAGTATCCCCAATCTTCTCAAAACTCTGGATTCTGATAGAGGGCCATGAGACTTAGACCTGAGTGCAAAAATGGAGGCTCTAGACCCTTCCAGAGCTGAGATATCGAAAATCAAAATTTCGACCCGAAAAAAAAACGACAGTGTTACCCCTTACGTTTTTTTTTTGGGCGAAAAATTAAGTATCCCCAATCTTCTCAAAACTCTGGATTCTGATAGAGGGCCATGAGACTTAGACCTGAGTGCAAAAATGGAGGCTCTAGACCCTTCCAGAGCTGAGATATCGAAAATCAAAATTTCGACCCGAAAAAAAAAACGACAGTGTTACCCCTTACGTTTTTTTTTTTGGGGCGAAAAATTAAGTATCCCCAATCTTCTCAAAACTCTGGATTCTGATAGAGGGCCATGAGACTTAGACCTGAGTGCAACAATGGAGGCTCTAGACCCTTCCAGAGCTGAGATATCGAAAATCAAAATTTCGACCCGAAAAAAAAAACGACAGTGTTACCCCTTACGTTTTTTTTTTTTTGGGCGAAAAATTAAGTATCCCAATCTTCTCAAAACTCTGGATTCTGATAGAGGGCCATGAGACTTAGACCTGAGTGCAAAAATGGAGGCTCTAGACCCTTCCAGAGCTGAGATATCGAAAATCAAAATTTCGACCCGAAAAAAAAACGACAGTGTTACCCCTTACGTTTTTTTTTTTGGGCGAAAAATTAAGTATCCCCAATCTTCTCAAAACTCTGGATTCTGATAGAGGGCCATGAGACTTAGACCTGAGTGCAAAAATGGAGGCTCTAGACCCTTCCAGAGCTGAGATATCGAAATCAAAATTTCGACCCGAAAAAAAAACGACAGTGTTACCCCTTACGTTTTTTTTTTGGGCGAAAAATTAAGTATCCCCAATCTTCTCAAAACTCTGGATTCTGATAGAGGGCCATGAGACTTAGACCTGAGTGCAACAATGGAGGCTCTAGACCCTTCCAGAGCTGAGATATCGAAACTCAAAATTTCGACCCGAAAAAAAAAACGACAGTGTTACCCCTTACGTTTTTTTTTGGGGGGCGAAAAATTAAGTATCCCAAATCTTCTCAAAACTCTGGATTCTGATAGAGGGCCATGAGACTTAGACCTGAGTGCAACAATGGAGGCTCTAGACCCTTCCAGAGCTGAGATATCGAAATTCAAAATTTCGACCAAAAAAAAAACGACAGTGTTACCCCTTACGTTTTTTTTTTGGGGGCGAAAAATTAAGTATCCCCAATCTTCTCAAAACTCTGGATTCTGATAGAGGGCCATGAGACTTAGACCTGAGTGCAAAAATGGAGGCTCTAGACCCTTCCAGAGCTGAGATATCAAAATTCAAAATTTCGCCCAGAAAAAAAACGACAGTGTTACCCCTTACGTTTTTTTTTTGGGGCGAAAAATTAAGTATCCCCAATCTTCTCAAAACTCTGGATTCTGATAGAGGGCCATGAGACTTAGACCTGAGTGCAACAATGGAGGCTCTAGACCCTTCCAGAGCTGAGATATCGAAAATCAAAATTTCGACCCGAAAAAAAAAACGACAGTGTTACCCCTTACGTTTTTTTTTTTTTGGGCGAAAAATTAAGTATCCCCAATCTTCTCAAAACTCTGGATTCTGATAGAGGGCCATGAGACTTAGACCTGAGTGCAAAAATGGAGGCTCTAGACCCTTCCAGAGCTGAGATATCGAAATTCAAAATTTCGACCAAAAAAAAAAACGACAGTGTTACCCCTTACTTTTTTTTTTGGGCGAAAAATTAAGTATCCCTAATCTTCTCAAAACTCTGGATTCTGATAGAGGGCCATGAGACTTAGACCTGAGTGCAACAATGGAGGCTCTAGACCCTTCCAGAGCTGAGATATCGAAAATCAAAAATTCGACCCGAAAAAAAACAACAGTGTTACCCCTTACGTTTTTTTTTTTGGGCGAAAAATTAAGTATCCCCAATCTTCTCAAAACTCTGGATTCTGATAGAGGGCCATGAGACTTAGACCTGAGTGCAACAATGGAGGCTCTAGACCCTTCCAGAGCTGAGATATCGAAACTCAAAATTTCGACCCAAAAAAAAAAAAACGACAGTGTTACCCCTTACGTTTTTTTTTTGGGTGAAAAATTAAGTATCCCCAATCTTCTCAAAACTCTGGATTCTGATAGAGGGCCATGAGACTTAAACCTGAGTGCAAAAATTGAGGCTCTAGACCCTTCCAGAGCTGAGATATCGAAAATTAAAAGTTCGACCAGAAAAAAAAACGACAGTGTTACCCCTTACGTTTTTTTTTTTTTTTTTGGGCGAAAAATTAAGTATCCCCAATCTTCTCAAAACTCTGGATTCTGATAGAGGGCCATGAGACTTATACCTGAGTGCAACAATGGAGGCTCTAGACCCTTCCAGAGCTGAGATATCGAAAATCAAAATTTCGACCCAAAAAAAAACGACAGTGTTACCCCTTACGTTTTTTTTTTTGGCCGAAAAATTAAGTATCTCTAATCTTCTCAAAACTCTGGATTCTGATAGAGGGCCATGAGACTTAGACCTGAGTGCAACAATGGAGGCTCTAGACCCTTCCAGAGCTGAGATATCGAAAATCAAAATTTCGACCCGAAAAAAAAAAATGACAGTGTTACCCCTTACGTTTTTTTTTTTGGGCGAAAAATTAAGTATCTCTAATCTTCTCAAAACTCTGGATTCTGATAGAGGGCCATGAGACTTAGACCTGAGTGCAACAATGGAGGCTCTAGACCCTTCCAGAGCTGAGATATCGAAAGTCAAAATTTCGACCGGAAAAAAAAAACGACAGTGTTACCCCTTACGTTTTTTTTTTTTGGGCGAAAAATTAAGTATCCCCAATCTTCTCAAAACTCTGGATTCTGATAGAGGGCCATGAGACATAGACCTGAGTGCAACAATGGAGGCTCTAGACCCTTCCAGACTTGAGATATCGAAAATCAAAATTTCGACCCGTAAAAAAAACGACAGTGTTAACCCTTACGTTTTTTTTTTGGGCGAAAAATTAAGTATCCCCAATCTTCTCAAAACTCTGGATTCTGATAGAGGGCCATGAGACATAGACCTGAGTGCAACAATGGAGGCTCTAGACCCTTCCAGACTTGAGATATCGAAAATCAAAATTTCGACCCGTAAAAAAAACGACAGTGTTAACCCTTACGTTTTTTTTTTGGGCGAAAAATTAAGTATCCCCAATCTTCTCAAAACTCTGGATTCTGATAGAGGGCCATGAGACATAGACCTGAGTGCAACAATGGAGGCTCTAGACCCTTCCAGAGCTGAGATATCGAAACTCAAAATTTCGACCTGAAAAAAAAAGACAGTGTTACCCCTTACGTTTTTTTTTTGGGTGAAAAATTAAGTATCCCCAATCTTCTCAAAACTCTGGATTCTGATAGAGGGCCACGAGACTTAACCCTGAGTGCAAAAATTGAGGCTCTAGACCCTTCCAGAGCTTAGATATCGAAAATTAAAATTTCGACCAGAAAAAAAAAACGACAGTGTTACCCCTTACGTTTTTTTTTTTTGGGGCGAAAAATTAAGTATCCCCAATCTTCTCAAAACTCTGGATTCTGATATACAGTAGGTGGACAACCAGAATGTCGTTGGTAAATCTACCGAGGCAAAAATAAACCAGCTGTATTTCAAAGTCGGTGGTGAAATGACCACCAGGTGGCGCAAAGGGACATTTAGCGAAAGCAAAACGTAATTATGTAAAAGTAGCCTACATTTTAAATAGAATATAGCTTTAACTAGAATAGAAACTTTTAGGCTATAGGAGAACATTTTATTAATCAAAACTTAAAATAGGCCTATCTCGCAGTCTGCGAAAATAAAGTGCTGCTTTCAATGACGCTATTGAGGAATGCGAAGACTGAAGAGCGCTTCTCTCGCGTGCGCACACTGACTGCTGAACAACCGAACTTCTGGGCTTTTGGCAGTGAGAAAAGTCGTGGTCGAGTGGTAGAACTTTGGTACAATTATTTTGATGACACTGTTTCGAATCCCGCATAAACATGTATTAAAATTAAAATTACCTTGCATTTCTATTTTACATTAAGGAACAAATCTCTTCCAACAGATTGACTTAATTTACATCTTCAAAAGCAGTTATGATAAAAAAATTCCATGTAGATAAAAAAAAAAAAAAAACATAACCAAGCTAAGCAAGTTGCGATTTGCCGGTGGGGTATTTCCCCCTCCACAGTAATCAATGCTATAATTCGCCTAAATAGACAATATCAAATATGTGTATATATATAGGCCTATTTAAATATGCAACACGCACGTTTAAACAACAGATAGCCTAATAAAATCTGAACCAGCGCTTCTGCGCCTGTATTGACACATAACATGCAGCGCGCGTTTCAGTTTCAGTGGCCTTAATAGCCTTTTGTTCGACAAACGCGGCGGTGGTGACTTGAATTTATTTATTAAACCGAACACATGGCTGAGTGGTAGAGCATAGGCCTGCGGTTTTACCATTACAAACACATGGGTTCGAAGCTTGCTCAGCCATGGATAATATAGATACATTTTATATTTAGGCTATTAATGCAGAAAGATTTGTTCTAAAACTCTGTTACACCATTTAGTTTTTTTGCTTATATTTATAAAATAAAATGACCATGCATTTCTATTTTAAACTAAGGAACAAATCTCTTCCAACAGATTGACTGAATTTACATCTTCAAAAGCAGTTATGCAAAAAATATAAAAAAATAAAACTTAATGGGGTTCCATGTAAAATTAAAAAAAACACCCCCCCCCCTCCACAGTAATCAATGCTATAATTAGCCTAGACCATATCAAATATATTTATTTATTTATTTTTAAATATGCAACACGCATGTTTAAACAACGAATAATAAAATCTGAACCAGCGCTTCTGCTCCTGTATTTGAGAGATGTCAGTTTCAGTTTCAGTGGCCTTAATACATTGATTCACGGCTTTTTAAAATGTCACGAATTGTTTTGAGGTGGTTTTGAACGAAATATTGAAATATTGAAGTTTATAATTGAGTATTTTTTTTTGACACACCACGCCCAGTGTAGGCCTATTCTAAAATCAGGTTTTATTCTGGCATTAATTGTGTTCGACAAACGCGGCGGTGTTCACTTGAATTTATTTTTCTCATAACAGCTAAAATAAAATCATCTTTTAAACTGTAAAAGGTGTACGTTTTCGTGTAAAGTAGGCTTACACTCACAATAGGTTAACGACAAAACGTTTTCCTGCTCATGAGCGAATACTCACACTGGAGAAACATATGTTTGGGTATTTGCGTCTAAGTGAACACATAGCCGAGTGGTAGAACTTACGGTTAGAACATGATAATGACATGGGTTCGGAGCCCGATGCAACATGGATAACTGTAGTTAAATTTTATATTTAGGTATTTATGCAGAAAGATTTGTCTAGTTCTAAAACTGTTACACCATTTAGTTTTTTTTGTTTGTTTTTTTTTCCTTGTATTTATAAAAAAAATATATATTTCCATTTTACACTAAGGAAGGAACAAAATATCCAACAGAATGACTTCTTTACATCTATAATAATACCAATGGTAATTTCAAAAGCAGTTCCGTAAAAAAAAAATAAAAAAAATATGAGGAGTTCTTTTCCAAAACACTATAAATCCATTTCAATAGTTTTCAGGAAAACTAAATTTTTTACCTAGACTCATGCACATTTTGTGAATATTCAAATTAAATGTTTTATTGGTTCTGTTGAACAATGATTATTAAATCAAACAACAATATTGTTAATGATAAATTAAAAGTTTTTTTTTTTCAAAATGCTATATAAATCCATCATTTTTTTTTTTTTTTTTTTGTAAAAATAAGGTTTGTCTTTAAAAGAAAAGAAGAAAAAAAAAACAAGAGAACGTGCAACATAATCAGGGGCTCATGCTATAAATTAATATAAATTAAATTTAGTAAAACAACCTGAAAAAAGTAATGATAGTAATGTTATGTAAAGTTATTTAATAGCCTACATTCAGAGTCATTTTTAGTAAAGTGTCAAACCTGAAAAAAATAGTATAATTTCTACATATACATGAAAAAAACTAATTATTACAAATGATCAATAATGATAACGATATTCAAAAGTAGGGATGGCCCCCCTCCAGCACATGCACACACACACACACACACACACACACACACATGCATGTATAGGCTACATAGAATGTGACAAAGCCGAGCGGCATGACGGATAAATATAAGTTAAAAAAAAAAACATAGGCTACGTTTCACATTTATGTTTAATAATATTATGTTACTTATTTTTATTATTTCGTCTATGTTGATTAGGCTATATAAAAAGTGAACCGCATGAGATGAGTAAGGATCAAAAGCTACCCAATATATCGGAAAATATTTGAGTGGGTCAGACATGATTTTGACCACCAATTAAGTTTTGTTTTGTAGAAAGCTTGTAAATTTCGTTTCGGATAAATTCTATCTTCATTGTAATAAATGTTTCATCAACAAATTGACTGGATTAACACATTAAGTAAATATCAGACAATATAATCAGGACACAGAGGCGCGATATGAACTAGAAAGCTTTAAATGTCTACTTTTAAACAAAACATTTAAAAACGAAAATAAATTGGCAACTATCTGCGTAAGTAGGCTAATTCGAAGTAGCCTATGCGTTTAGGCCTATGCGCGTTCACTGCGAAGGCGAGTCAGCATCATCAACTTTATCTTTGCTGCTGACACAGAAAACACTAGTTTACTAGAGTTTAGAGCAGCATGTTTGCAACAACAACACAGTCAAACAGAATGTAAGCCCTGTGTGTGTGCATGTGCAGTTGTGTGTGTGTGTGTGTGTGTGTGTGCGTCACACGTTAAATGTTTTAGAATGTAACACAACATTCAAATGCAAATATGCGCCCTCCCCACTTGAAAGCCCGTGTGTCCACCAAAGCGTTTTTCCACGCCTGGCGTGTTTTAGTATGTCCCTTTTTTCTTCCAACAATTCAAGAACAATATAGGCTATAGGCTACAAATTGAACATGGTTTATTTTTTGTAAAACTTTAAAACTGGCCTTGTATACTTTTCTTGACGATTCCTCGGTAGCTTTTGTTTGAAGGCATTCAGTTGCTCCAAAAACACTAACGTTAGAAACATAACTGCACTTTATCACAACGGATTAATAAACCGTACCCACGAGTTTCTAATCCTTGCTCTCAGATTTGTAAACCATCCCCTCAGTTTTTGCAATCTGTGCCCACAAATTCATAAACCGTGCCCACGCTTTCGCAATCCGTATGGGTTTGTAATCGCACGAGATCGGGCTGGTAATCCGGACTCACGGGTTTGTGGCTCGTCCCCCAGAGTGTGCCGCATGATTCAACCAAGCCTCCTGTTTAGATGCGGGATGCATTGCATTGTTTTTAAAATCCTTTTTTAAAATTGATAATTTCTTGCATTTAAAAAAATAAATACATTTAGGATACTTTTATCTCTAAAGTAAATTTTTTAGAGGAAAAAGCTCAGTACTATAATAAGCGAAAATAATAATAGTAATAATAAGAATAATAACACAGTTCAAAAACTGTAAAAGGTTTGGTTATGAGTTATAAATTATTTTATGTTAAATATATTACTGTCGTCGGTGAACTCATTCATAGTAGTAATGCAAATAAAAATGCATTTAGGCTACAGGCCTATTTAGAAGACGCTTTTATCCACAAAAAAGAACAAAGCAATTCGTCAAATGTCAGTCTTAGACAATAATAATAGGGTACGATTCTAACAAACAAACACAGGTTTTAACGTATATCCAACTGTTTGTGTGCATGTCACCGCGGCCGCAAACACTTGCATGTTCCTATCAACAGTGGAACAATTTAAAATAATCTAGCATTTCTGGTCATACGGAAAAAAAAATACATAATACATAATACATTATTTGCAACTACTTTTATTTGTGTAAACTCACAATAACAAGAAAACGTCGTTATTTTTCAGACACAAGCCTAAATCACCTATAAATCATCTCTCACATGCTCTTCTCATTTAGCACTGCGGGCAAAATATAGTTTTTAGAAAGCAAAATCAATTTTTTTTCATATTAATTTGCGAATATTTTAAATGTTTAATAAAGGCAAAAAGTCAGCCTATGCGTCAAAATCTTGTGTTTAGGCCTATTTGTGATAATCTCAGCCCTGTTTTATTATTGTCTAACCTGCCTGTTATGACTGACATTTGACGAATTGCTTTGTTTCTTTTTTATATATATATAAAAGCGTCTTATATCTAAATATGTAGCCTAAATGTAATAACAATAGCATATTATTATTAGGCCTATTATTTGCGTTTATAACTTTAAATGAGTTCACTTAAGACAGGAATATGTAAAACAATTTATGAATGTTTTATTTTTATAGACCTATAACTTTGTGTTTGTCGTAGGCTATATTTATTTATTTATTTTTTTGTAAGTGGAGTCCTTTTAAAAACAATGCATCCCGCACATTCTCAGGGACGAGCCACAAATCCGCGAGTCCGGATTACACACCCGTGAGTAGCCTACGGATTGCGAAAGCGTGGGCACGGTTTATGAATTTGTGGGTACATATTTCAAAAACTGAGGGCACGGTTTACAAATCTGAGAGCAGGGATTAGGAACTCGTGGCTACGGTTTATTAATCCGTGGGCACGAATTGTTAAACCGAGGGAACAGTTTAAGAATCCGTGAGTAGCCTACAGTTTATAAATTAAGGGGACGGATTGCAAAAGCTACCTATTTGAACTTCAAGAACGGTTGGCTAATACATAAAAGCTGTCGGCCAACAGCATGTAACGAGGTTCGATCTTGCGTCGTTTGGAGTTATATGAGGTTGAGGACGATGCGTTAACCACACAGCTATCGCTGGACTGCTAATGCGCTGTCGTCTTATACGATTGAAAAGCCTCATTAATGTAGCCTAATATGTTTTGACTGCAATATTTTAAGGTTTCATTATTTTTTCAATTTAATTTCAGTATTGTGATTAATTAATTAATTTAACAACGTTTCACTTGAATTAATCTGCTACCATCTTTCAATCGCTCTGAAAGAGCCGCGGCGCAGTTGAAGATTACACAAAAAACGCACCATTTTCAAAGTCTGTGATTTTTGCGCCTCTTAGCGGCCAAAGGCAGCAAATACACCTCAACTTTTACCGCTGGCAAACCTGCGGCGGTAAAAACCACATTCTGGTTGTCTACCTACTGTAGACCTGAGTGCAACAATGGAGGCTCTAGACCCTTCCAGAGCTGAGATATCGAAATTCAAAATTTCGACCAGAAAAAAAAAAACGACAGTGTTACCCCTTACGGTTTTTTTTTTGGGCGAAAAATTAAGTATCCCCAATCTTCTCAAAACTCTGGATTCTGATAGAGGGCCATGAGACATAGACCTGAGTGCAACAATGGAGGCTCTAGACCCTTCCAGTGCTGAGATATCGAAACTCAAAATTTCAACCCGAAAAAAAACGACAGTGTTACCCCTTACGTTTTTTTTGGGGGGCGAAAAATTAAGTATCCCAAATCTTCTCAAAACTCTGGATTCTGATAGAGGGCCATGAGACATAGACCTGAGTGCAACAATGGAGGCTCTAGACCCTTCCAGAGCTGAGATATCAAAATTTAAAATTTCGACCAGAAAAAAAAACGACAGTGTTACCCCTTACGTTTTTTTTTTTTTTTTGGGTGAAAAATTTAGTATCCCCAATCTTCTCAAAACTCTGGATTCTGATAGAGGGCCATGAGACATAGACCTGAGTGCAACAATGGAGGCTCTAGACCCTTCCAGAGCTGAGATATCAAAATTTAAAATTTCGACCAGAAAAAAAAACGACAGTGTTACCCCTTACGTTTTTTTTGGGGGCGAAAAATTAAGTATCCCCAATCTTCTCAAAACTCTGGATTCTGATAGAGGGCCATGAGACATAGACCTGAGTGCAACAATGGAGGCTCTAGACCCTTCCAGAGCTGAGATATCGAAAATCAAAATTTCGACCCGAAAAAAAAACGACAGTGTTACCCCTTACGTTTTTTTTTTTTGGGGCAAAAAATTAAGTATCCCCAATCTTCTCAAAACTCTGGATTCTGATAGAGGGCCATGAGACTTAAACCTGAGTGCAAAAATGGAGGCTCTAGACCCTTCCAGAGCTGAGATATCGAAATTCAAAATTTCGACCAAAAAAAAAACGACAGTGTTACCCCTTACGTTTTTTTTTTGGGCGAAAAATTAAGTATCCCCAATCTTCTCAAAACTCTGGATTCTGATAGAGGGCCATGAGACTTAGACCTGAGTGCAAAAATGGAGGCTCTAGACCCTTCCAGAGCTGAGATATCGAAATTCAAAATTTCGACCAGAAAAAAAACGACAGTGTTACCCCTTACGTTTTTTTTTTTTTGGGCGAAAAATTAAGTATCCCCAATCTTCTCAAAACTCTGGATTCTGATAGAGGGCCATGAGACTTAGACCTGAGTGCAACAATGGAGGCTCTAGACCCTTCCAGAGCTGAGATATCAAAATTCAAAATTTCGACCAGAAAAAAAAACGACAGTGTTACCCCTTACGTTTTTTTTTTTGGGGCGAAAAATTAAGTATCCCCAATCTTCTCAAAACTCTGGATTCTGATAGAGGGCCATGAGACTTAGACCTGAGTGCAACAATGGAGGCTCTAGACCCTTCCAGAGCTGAGATATCGAAACTCAAAATTTCGACCCGAAAAAAAAAACGACAGTGTTACCCCTTACGTTTTTTTTTGGGGCGAAAAATTAAGTATCCCAAATCTTCTCAAAACTCTGGATTCTGATAGAGGGCCATGAGACTTAGACCTGAGTGCAACAATGGAGGCTCTAGACCCTTCCAGAGCTGAGATATCGAAATTCAAAATTTCGACCAGAAAAAAAAACGACAGTGTTACCCCTTACGTTTTTTTTTTTTTTTGGGCGAAAAATTAAGTATCCCCAATCTTCTCAAAACTCTGGATTCTGATAGAGGGCCATGAGACTTAGACCTGAGTGCAACAATGGAGGCTCTAGACCCTTCCAGAGCTGAGATATCAAAATTCAAAATTTCGACCAGAAAAAAAAAACGACAGTGTTACCCCTTACGTTTTTTTTTTGGGCGAAAAATTAAGTATCCCAATCTTCTCAAAACTCTGGATTCTGATAGAGGGCCATGAGACATAGACCTGAGTGCAACAATGGAGGCTCTAGACCCTTCCAGAGCTGAGATATCGAAACTCAAAATTTCGACCCGAAAAAAAAACGACAGTGTTACCCCTTACGTTTTTTTTTTGGGGGCGAAAAATTAAGTATCCCAATCTTCTCAAAACTCTGGATTCTGATAGAGGGCCATGAGACTTAGACCTGAGTGCAAAAATGGAGGCTCTAGACCCTTCCAGAGCTGAGATATCGAAATTCAAAATTTCGAAAAGAAAAAAAAACGACAGTGTTACCCCTTACGTTTTTTTTGGGGGCGAAAAATTAAGTATCCCCAATCTTCTCAAAACTCTGGATTCTGATAGAGGGCCATGAGACTTAGACCTGAGTGCAAAAATGGAGGCTCTAGACCCTTCCAGAGCTGAGATATCGAAAATCAAAATTTCGACCAGAAAAAAAAACAGTGTTACCCCTTACGTTTTTTTTGGGGCGAAAAATTAAGTATCCCCAATCTTCTCAAAACTCTGGATTCTGATAGAGGGCCATGAGACTTAGACCTGAGTGCAAAAATGGAGGCTCTAGACCCTTCCAGAGCTGAGATATCGAAATTCAAAATTTCGACCAGAAAAAAAAAACGACAGTGTTACCCCTTACGTTTTTTTTTTTGGGGCGAAAAATTAAGTATCCCCAATCTTCTCAAAACTCTGGATTCTGATAGAGGGCCATGAGACATAGACCTGAGTGCAACAATGGAGGCTCTAGACCCTTCCAGAGCTGAGATATCGAAACTCAAAATTTCGACCCGAAAAAAAAAACGACAGTGTTACCCCTTACGTTTTTTTTTGGGGGAAAAATTAAGTATCCCAAATCTTCTCAAAACTCTGGATTCTGATAGAGGGCCATGAGACTTAGACCTGAGTGCAACAATGGAGGCTCTAGACCCTTCCAGAGCTGAGATATCGAAAATCAAAATTTCGACCAGAAAAAAAAACGACAGTGTTACCCCTTACGTTTTTTTTTTTTTTGGGCGAAAAATTAAGTATCCCCAATCTTCTCAAAACTCTGGATTCTGATAGAGGGCCATGAGACTTAGACCTGAGTGCAACAATGGAGGCTCTAGACCCTTCCAGAGCTGAGATATCGAAATTCAAAATTTCGACCAGAAAAAAAAACGACAGTGTTACCCCTTACGTTTTTTTTTTGGGCGAAAAATTAAGTATCCCCAATCTTCTCAAAACTCTGGATTCTGATAGAGGGCCATGAGACTTAGACCTGAGTGCAACAATGGAGGCTCTAGACCCTTCCAGAGCTGAGATATCGAAACTCAAAATTTCGACCCGAAAAAAAAACGACAGTGTTACCCCTTACGTTTTTTTTTGGGGGCGAAAAATTAAGTATCCCAAATCTTCTCAAAACTCTGGATTCTGATAGAGGGCCATGAGACTTAGACCTGAGTGCAAAAATGGAGGCTCTAGACCCTTCCAGAGCTGAGATATCGAAATTCAAAATTTCGAAAAGAAAAAAAAACGACAGTGTTACCCCTTACGTTTTTTTTTTGGGGCGAAAAATTAAGTATCCCCAATCTTCTCAAAACTCTGGATTCTGATAGAGGGCCATGAGACTTAGACCTGAGTGCAAAAATGGAGGCTCTAGACCCTTCCAGAGCTGAGATATCGAAAATCAAAATTTCGACCAGAAAAAAAACGACAGTGTTACCCCTTACGTTTTTTTTGGGGCGAAAAATTAAGTATCCCCAATCTTCTCAAAACTCTGGATTCTGATAGAGGGCCATGAGACTTAGACCTGAGTGCAAAAATGGAGGCTCTAGACCCTTCCAGAGCTGAGATATCGAAACTCAAAATTTCGACCCGAAAAAAAAACGACAGTGTTACCCCTTACGTTTTTTTTTTGGGGCGAAAAATTAAGTATCCCCAATCTTCTCAAAACTCTGGATTCTGATAGAGGGCCATGAGACTTAGACCTGAGTGCAAAAATGGAGGCTCTAGACCCTTCCAGAGCTGAGATATCGAAATTCAAAATTTCGACCAGAAAAAAAAAACGACAGTGTTACCCCTTACGTTTTTTTTTTGGGGCGAAAAATTAAGTATCCCCAATCTTCTCAAAACTCTGGATTCTGATAGAGGGCCATGAGACTTAGACCTGAGTGCAACAATGGAGGCTCTAGACCCTTCCAGAGCTGAGATATCGAAATTCAAAATTTCGACCAGAAAAAAAAACGACAGTGTTACCCCTTACGTTTTTTTTGGGGCGAAAAATTAAGTATCCCCAATCTTCTCAAAACTCTGGATTCTGATAGAGGGCCATGAGACTTAGACCTGAGTGCAACAATGGAGGCTCTAGACCCTTCCAGAGCTGAGATATCGAAAATCAAAATTTCGACCCGAAAAAAAAACGACAGTGTTACCCCTTACGTTTTTTTTTTTTTGGCGAAAAATTAAGTATCCCCAATCTTCTCAAAACTCTGGATTCTGATAGAGGGCCATGAGACTTAGACCTGAGTGCAAAAATGGAGGCTCTAGACCCTTCCAGAGCTGAGATATCGAAATTCAAAATTTCGACCAAAAAAAAAAACGACAGTGTTACCCCTTACGTTTTTTTTTTTGGGGCGAAAAATTAAGTATCCCAATCTTCTCAAAACTCTGGATTCTGATAGAGGGCCATGAGACTTAGACCTGAGTGCAACAATGGAGGCTCTAGACCCTTCCAGAGCTGAGATATCGAAATTCAAAATTTCGACCAGAAAAAAAACGACAGTGTTACCCCTTACGTTTTTTTTTGGGGCGAAAAATTAAGTATCCCCAATCTTCTCAAAACTCTGGATTCTGATAGAGGGCCATGAGACTTAGACCTGAGTGCAACAATGGAGGCTCTAGACCCTTCCAGAGCTGAGATATCGAAAATCAAAATTTCGACCCGAAAAAAAAACGACAGTGTTACCCCTTACGTTTTTTTTTTTTGGGCGAAAAATTAAGTATCCCCAATCTTCTCAAAACTCTGGATTCTGATAGAGGGCCATGAGACTTAGACCTGAGTGCAACAATGGAGGCTCTAGACCCTTCCAGAGCTGAGATATCGAAACTCAAAATTTCGACCCGAAAAAAAAACGACAGTGTTACCCCTTACGTTTTTTTTTTGGGCGAAAAATTAAGTATCCCCAATCTTCTCAAAACTCTGGATTCTGATAGAGGGCCATGAGACTTAGACCTGAGTGCAACAATGGAGGCTCTAGACCCTTCCAGAGCTGAGATATCGAAATTCAAAATTTCGACCAGAAAAAAAAACGACAGTGTTACCCCTTACGTTTTTTTTTTGGGGCGAAAAATTAAGTATCCCCAATCTTCTCAAAACTCTGGATTCTGATAGAGGGCCATGAGACTTAGACCTGAGTGCAACAATGGAGGCTCTAGACCCTTCCAGAGCTGAGATATCGAAAATCAAAATTTCGACCCGAAAAAAAAAACGACAGTGTTACCCCTTACGTTTTTTTTTTTTGGGCGAAAAATTAAGTATCCCCAATCTTCTCAAAACTCTGGATTCTGATAGAGGGCCATGAGACTTAGACCTGAGTGCAACAATGGAGGCTCTAGACCCTTCCAGAGCTGAGATATCGAAATTCAAAATTTCGACCAGAAAAAAAAACGACAGTGTTACCCCTTACGTTTTTTTTTTTTGGGCGAAAAATTAAGTATCCCCAATCTTCTCAAAACTCTGGATTCTGATAGAGGGCCATGAGACTTAGACCTGAGTGCAACAATGGAGGCTCTAGACCCTTCCAGAGCTGAGATATCGAAACTCAAAATTTCGACCCGAAAAAAAAACGACAGTGTTACCCCTTACGTTTTTTTTTTGGGGGCGAAAAATTAAGTATCCCCAATCTTCTCAAAACTCTGGATTCTGATAGAGGGCCATGAGACTTAGACCTGAGTGCAACAATGGAGGCTCTAGACCCTTCCAGAGCTGAGATATCGAAACTCAAAATTTCGACCCGAAAAAAAAACGACAGTGTTACCCCTTACGTTTTTTTTTTGGGGCGAAAAATTAAGTATCCCCAATCTTCTCAAAACTCTGGATTCTGATAGAGGGCCATGAGACTTAGACCTGAGTGCAACAATGGAGGCTCTAGACCCTTCCAGAGCTGAGATATCGAAACTCAAAATTTCGACCCGAAAAAAAAACGACAGTGTTACCCCTTACGTTTTTTTTTTGGGCGAAAAATTAAGTATCCCCAATCTTCTCAAAACTCTGGATTCTGATAGAGGGCCATGAGACTTAGACCTGAGTGCAACAATGGAGGCTCTAGACCCTTCCAGAGCTGAGATATCGAAACTCAAAATTTCGACCCGAAAAAAAAACGACAGTGTTACCCCTTACGTTTTTTTTTTTTGGGCGAAAAATTAAGTATCCCCAATCTTCTCAAAACTCTGGATTCTGATAGAGGGCCATGAGACTTAGACCTGAGTGCAACAATGGAGGCTCTAGACCCTTCCAGAGCTGAGATATCGAAACTCAAAATTTCGACCCGAAAAAAAAAACGACAGTGTTACCCCTTACGTTTTTTTTTTGGGGCGAAAAATTAAGTATCCCCAATCTTCTCAAAACTCTGGATTCTGATAGAGGGCCATGAGACTTAGACCTGAGTGCAACAATGGAGGCTCTAGACCCTTCCAGAGCTGAGATATCGAAATTCAAAATTTCGACCCGAAAAAAAAACGACAGTGTTACCCCTTACGTTTTTTTTTTTGGGCGAAAAATTAAGTATCCCCAATCTTCTCAAAACTCTGGATTCTGATAGAGGGCCATGAGACTTAGACCTGAGTGCAACAATGGAGGCTCTAGACCCTTCCAGAGCTGAGATATCGAAACTCAAAATTTCGACCAGAAAAAAAAACGACAGTGTTACCCCTTACGTTTTTTTTTGGGCGAAAAATTAAGTATCCCCAATCTTCTCAAAACTCTGGATTCTGATAGAGGGCCATGAGACTTAGACCTGAGTGCAACAATGGAGGCTCTAGACCCTTCCAGAGCTGAGATATCGAAACTCAAAATTTCGACCCGAAAAAAAAAACGACAGTGTTACCCCTTACGTTTTTTTTTTGGGCGAAAAATTAAGTATCCCCAATCTTCTCAAAACTCTGGATTCTGATAGAGGGCCATGAGACTTAGACCTGAGTGCAACAATGGAGGCTCTAGACCCTTCCAGAGCTGAGATATCGAAACTCAAAATTTCGACCAAAAAAAAAAACGACAGTGTTACCCCTTACGTTTTTTTTTTTGGGGCGAAAAATTAAGTATCCCCAATCTTCTCAAAACTCTGGATTCTGATAGAGGGCCATGAGACTTAGACCTGAGTGCAACAATGGAGGCTCTAGACCCTTCCAGAGCTGAGATATCGAAACTCAAAATTTCGACCCGAAAAAAAAACGACAGTGTTACCCCTTACGTTTTTTTTTTTGGGCGAAAAATTAAGTATCCCCAATCTTCTCAAAACTCTGGATTCTGATAGAGGGCCATGAGACTTAGACCTGAGTGCAACAATGGAGGCTCTAGACCCTTCCAGAGCTGAGATATCGAAATCAAAATTTCGACCAGAAAAAAAAACGACAGTGTTACCCCTTACGTTTTTTTTTTTTGGGCGAAAAATTAAGTATCCCCAATCTTCTCAAAACTCTGGATTCTGATAGAGGGCCATGAGACTTAGACCTGAGTGCAACAATGGAGGCTCTAGACCCTTCCAGAGCTGAGATATCGAAACTCAAAATTTCGACCCGAAAAAAAAACGACAGTGTTACCCCTTACGTTTTTTTTTTGGGCGAAAAATTAAGTATCCCCAATCTTCTCAAAACTCTGGATTCTGATAGAGGGCCATGAGACTTAGACCTGAGTGCAACAATGGAGGCTCTAGACCCTTCCAGAGCTGAGATATCGAAATTCAAAATTTCGACCAGAAAAAAAAAACGACAGTGTTACCCCTTACGTTTTTTTTTTTGGGGCGAAAAATTAAGTATCCCCAATCTTCTCAAAACTCTGGATTCTGATAGAGGGCCATGAGACTTAGACCTGAGTGCAACAATGGAGGCTCTAGACCCTTCCAGAGCTGAGATATCGAAACTCAAAATTTCGACCCGAAAAAAAAACGACAGTGTTACCCCTTACGTTTTTTTTTTTTGGGCGAAAAATTAAGTATCCCCAATCTTCTCAAAACTCTGGATTCTGATAGAGGGCCATGAGACTTAGACCTGAGTGCAACAATGGAGGCTCTAGACCCTTCCAGAGCTGAGATATCGAAACTCAAAATTTCGACCAAAAAAAAAAACGACAGTGTTACCCCTTACGTTTTTTTTTTGGGGCGAAAAATTAAGTATCCCCAATCTTCTCAAAACTCTGGATTCTGATAGAGGGCCATGAGACTTAGACCTGAGTGCAACAATGGAGGCTCTAGACCCTTCCAGAGCTGAGATATCGAAATTCAAAATTTCGACCAGAAAAAAAAACGACAGTGTTACCCCTTACGTTTTTTTTTTGGGGCGAAAAATTAAGTATCCCCAATCTTCTCAAAACTCTGGATTCTGATAGAGGGCCATGAGACTTAGACCTGAGTGCAACAATGGAGGCTCTAGACCCTTCCAGAGCTGAGATATCGAAACTCAAAATTTCGACCCGAAAAAAAAAACGACAGTGTTACCCCTTACGTTTTTTTTTTGGGCGAAAAATTAAGTATCCCCAATCTTCTCAAAACTCTGGATTCTGATAGAGGGCCATGAGACTTAGACCTGAGTGCAACAATGGAGGCTCTAGACCCTTCCAGAGCTGAGATATCGAAACTCAAAATTTCGACCCGAAAAAAAAACGACAGTGTTACCCCTTACGTTTTTTTTTTGGGCGAAAAATTAAGTATCCCCAATCTTCTCAAAACTCTGGATTCTGATAGAGGGCCATGAGACTTAGACCTGAGTGCAACAATGGAGGCTCTAGACCCTTCCAGTGCTGAGATATCGAAACTCAAAATTTCGACCCGAAAAAAAAACGACAGTGTTACCCCTTACGTTTTTTTTTTGGGGCGAAAAATTAAGTATCCCCAATCTTCTCAAAACTCTGGATTCTGATAGAGGGCCATGAGACTTAGACCTGAGTGCAACAATGGAGGCTCTAGACCCTTCCAGAGCTGAGATATCGAAACTCAAAATTTCGACCCGAAAAAAAAACGACAGTGTTACCCCTTACGTTTTTTTTTTGGGGCGAAAAATTAAGTATCCCCAATCTTCTCAAAACTCTGGATTCTGATAGAGGGCCATGAGACTTAGACCTGAGTGCAACAATGGAGGCTCTAGACCCTTCCAGAGCTGAGATATCGAAACTCAAAATTTCGACCCGAAAAAAAAACGACAGTGTTACCCCTTACGTTTTTTTTTTTTGGGCGAAAAATTAAGTATCCCCAATCTTCTCAAAACTCTGGATTCTGATAGAGGGCCATGAGACTTAGACCTGAGTGCAACAATGGAGGCTCTAGACCCTTCCAGAGCTGAGATATCGAAACTCAAAATTTCGACCAGAAAAAAAAAACGACAGTGTTACCCCTTACGTTTTTTTTTTGGGCGAAAAATTAAGTATCCCCAATCTTCTCAAAACTCTGGATTCTGATAGAGGGCCATGAGACTTAGACCTGAGTGCAACAATGGAGGCTCTAGACCCTTCCAGAGCTGAGATATCGAAACTCAAAATTTCGACCCGAAAAAAAAAACGACAGTGTTACCCCTTACGTTTTTTTTTTGGGGGCGAAAAATTAAGTATCCCCAATCTTCTCAAAACTCTGGATTCTGATAGAGGGCCATGAGACTTAGACCTGAGTGCAACAATGGAGGCTCTAGACCCTTCCAGAGCTGAGATATCGAAACTCAAAATTTCGACCCGAAAAAAAAAACGACAGTGTTACCCCTTACGTTTTTTTTTTGGGCGAAAAATTAAGTATCCCCAATCTTCTCAAAACTCTGGATTCTGATAGAGGGCCATGAGACTTAGACCTGAGTGCAACAATGGAGGCTCTAGACCCTTCCAGAGCTGAGATATCGAAACTCAAAATTTCGACCCGAAAAAAAAACGACAGTGTTACCCCTTACGTTTTTTTTTTGGGCGAAAAATTAAGTATCCCCAATCTTCTCAAAACTCTGGATTCTGATAGAGGGCCATGAGACTTAGACCTGAGTGCAACAATGGAGGCTCTAGACCCTTCCAGAGCTGAGATATCGAAACTCAAAATTTCGACCAGAAAAAAAAACGACAGTGTTACCCCTTACGTTTTTTTTTTTTGGGCGAAAAATTAAGTATCCCCAATCTTCTCAAAACTCTGGATTCTGATAGAGGGCCATGAGACTTAGACCTGAGTGCAACAATGGAGGCTCTAGACCCTTCCAGAGCTGAGATATCGAAACTCAAAATTTCGACCAGAAAAAAAAAACGACAGTGTTACCCCTTACGTTTTTTTTTTTTGGGCGAAAAATTAAGTATCCCAATCTTCTCAAAACTCTGGATTCTGATAGAGGGCCATGAGACTTAGACCTGAGTGCAACAATGGAGGCTCTAGACCCTTCCAGAGCTGAGATATCGAAACTCAAAATTTCGACCAGAAAAAAAAACGACAGTGTTACCCCTTACGTTTTTTTTTTGGGGCGAAAAATTAAGTATCCCCAATCTTCTCAAAACTCTGGATTCTGATAGAGGGCCATGAGACTTAGACCTGAGTGCAACAATGGAGGCTCTAGACCCTTCCAGAGCTGAGATATCGAAACTCAAAATTTCGACCAGAAAAAAAAACGACAGTGTTACCCCTTACGTTTTTTTTTTTGGGGCGAAAAATTAAGTATCCCAATCTTCTCAAAACTCTGGATTCTGATAGAGGGCCATGAGACTTAGACCTGAGTGCAACAATGGAGGCTCTAGACCCTTCCAGAGCTGAGATATCGAAAATCAAAATTTCGACCAGAAAAAAAAAACGACAGTGTTACCCCTTACGTTTTTTTTTTTTGGCGAAAAATTAAGTATCCCCAATCTTCTCAAAACTCTGGATTCTGATAGAGGGCCATGAGACTTAGACCTGAGTGCAACAATGGAGGCTCTAGACCCTTCCAGAGCTGAGATATCGAAACTCAAAATTTCGACCCGAAAAAAAAACGACAGTGTTACCCCTTACGTTTTTTTTTGGGGCGAAAAATTAAGTATCCCCAATCTTCTCAAAACTCTGGATTCTGATAGAGGGCCATGAGACTTAGACCTGAGTGCAACAATGGAGGCTCTAGACCCTTCCAGAGCTGAGATATCGAAATTCAAAATTTCGACCGAAAAAAAAAACGACAGTGTTACCCCTTACGTTTTTTTTTTGGGCGAAAAATTAAGTATCCCCAATCTTCTCAAAACTCTGGATTCTGATAGAGGGCCATGAGACTTAGACCTGAGTGCAACAATGGAGGCTCTAGACCCTTCCAGAGCTGAGATATCGAAACTCAAAATTCGACCAAAAAAAAACGACAGTGTTACCCCTTACGTTTTTTTTTTTTTGGGCGAAAAATTAAGTATCCCCAATCTTCTCAAAACTCTGGATTCTGATAGAGGGCCATGAGACTTAGACCTGAGTGCAACAATGGAGGCTCTAGACCCTTCCAGAGCTGAGATATCGAAACTCAAAATTTCGACCCGAAAAAAAAAACGACAGTGTTACCCCTTACGTTTTTTTTTTTTGGGGCGAAAAATTAAGTATCCCCAATCTTCTCAAAACTCTGGATTCTGATAGAGGGCCATGAGACTTAGACCTGAGTGCAAAAATGGAGGCTCTAGACCCTTCCAGAGCTGAGATATCGAAACTCAAAATTTCGACCCGAAAAAAAAACGACAGTGTTACCCCTTACGTTTTTTTTTTTGGGCGAAAAATTAAGTATCCCCAATCTTCTCAAAACTCTGGATTCTGATAGAGGGCCATGAGACTTAGACCTGAGTGCAACAATGGAGGCTCTAGACCCTTCCAGAGCTGAGATATCGAAACTCAATTTCGACCCGAAAAAAAAAAAGACAGTGTTACCCCTTACGTTTTTTTTTTGGGCGAAAAATTAAGTATCCCAAATCTTCTCAAAACTCTGGATTCTGATAGAGGGCCATGAGACTTAGACCTGAGTGCAACAATGGAGGCTCTAGACCCTTCCAGAGCTGAGATATCGAAACTCAAAATTTCGACCAGAAAAAAAAAACGACAGTGTTACCCCTTACGTTTTTTTTTTGGGGCGAAAAATTAAGTATCCCAATCTTCTCAAAACTCTGGATTCTGATAGAGGGCCATGAGACTTAGACCTGAGTGCAACAATGGAGGCTCTAGACCCTTCCAGAGCTGAGATATCGAAACTCAAAATTTCGACCAAAAAAAAAACGACAGTGTTACCCCTTACGTTTTTTTTTTTTGGGCGAAAAATTAAGTATCCCAATCTTCTCAAAACTCTGGATTCTGATAGAGGGCCATGAGACTTAGACCTGAGTGCAACAATGGAGGCTCTAGACCCTTCCAGAGCTGAGATATCGAAACTCAAAATTTCGACCCGAAAAAAAAACGACAGTGTTACCCCTTACGTTTTTTTTTTTTGGGGCGAAAAATTAAGTATCCCAATCTTCTCAAAACTCTGGATTCTGATAGAGGGCCATGAGACTTAGACCTGAGTGCAACAATGGAGGCTCTAGACCCTTCCAGAGCTGAGATATCGAAACTCAAAATTTCGACCCGAAAAAAAAAACGACAGTGTTACCCCTTACGTTTTTTTTTTTGGGGCGAAAAATTAAGTTCCCCCATCTTCTCAAAACTCTGGATTCTGATAGAGGGCCATGAGACTTAGACCTGAGTGCAACAATGGAA
>NW_024121688.1:2920963-2935814 GCF_016745375.1 Pimephales promelas | reverse complement strand
TCTATTATTATCTATTATATCTATGATCTATTATTATCTATATTATTATTATTATTAATAATAATATGTATATATATATAATTATTATTATTATATTATATCATTATTATTATTATTAATTATTATATATATTATATATATATATATATATTATATTATTGTATCTATTATCTATTATATGATAATCTATTATCTATTATTATCTATTATATCTATTATAGAATATCTATTATTATCTATTATGTATCTACATGATCCCAGTGTTTCTCTCTCTCACCGACAGCGAGTGACACACAAACCCGCCTCTCCTCACTCACTCGCTTTATTTGCTCAGAATCAGAATATGATTGGATTGAATCGGACGAATATGGTTGTTGTTACAGTACTTGTATTTCAGCGTGGGATTGACAGGGTTGCCAACCGTTCCGTATAATACGGAATCGTTCCATATTTGACACATAAAAGTCTTGTTCCGTATTGAACTGATACGCAACGCACTTTGTTCCGTATTTTTGAGAATCAGTTCAGTGCATATCCATGACAGACACATAGCTTCTAATATATATGTCAGACAGACTATAAATGATCGAAGACCTGCAATAATGGAAAATTCGGGGACTTGGCAGCATAGATACACGGCTGTGCAGCTGCAAATGCGTTTTACATATAGGCTTCAGTAAATCGAGGAAAAGGAGTTTCAGAAGACATTTGTACGCTATGATAAGAAAAACTACTAAATTATTATTATTATTTTTTTTTTTGCATTTGAAAGATTCTAGATGTCTAAAATCTATTGAATAAGTAATAAGTTCACACAAGGCTACACCTTGTATTGAAGTGTATAAGGTACCCCCCCCCCTTGCTTTTTCTAAATCAGAAAGTTGGCAACCCTACGTACTGACCATAATTTTACTTGTTTCTACAGATTTTGAGCTCACACCCATAAGTACACACACATAAAGTCGCATTGGATCATTCTCATGTATGCATATACACATGCAACCTGTTTAATGTATTTCTGAATAAATGATCGTGCTCGTGACGCACCTGCATGCTGCGAGCGGGTCTGTGCGAGTCTCTCAGCAGGAACGGTTGGACAGGCGACTCGGGCTGAGGACTGGCGGAGGGTTTAGTAACGGGAGACTCCTGAGGAGAACACTGAGGACTCATGAAGGCGGAGAGACCCGGGTCGCAGTGACCCACACACACTCCGGTCCCCTGCTCGGAGGACAGCGGGCAGCTGGAGGACACGTGCTCCTGCTTGACCGACACGCCGTAGCCCTGCGGAACCTGAACCGGAGGCTCCATGATCACGGGACACTCGCGGCTCCTCTTGTGGAGCTCAAAGCGCAGCTCCTCCACCTGCCTCTGCTCCTGCTGGAGCTTCCAGCGCAGCTCCTCGATCACCTTCTGCTTCTCCACCAGCATCTTGTCCTTCTCCGCGTCCGGGCCGAGGTGTGGAGACGACAACGTGCCGTCGCTGAAGCTGTCGGGCAGCGAGAGGTCCGAGGAGGCCGGGGAGATGGGGGGCGAGGAGCCGCTGCTGCAGAACGGGTAGAAGCCGGGCCCGTGGGACGCCGGGGACTGATAGGAGGATCCGCCGGGAGTCGCGGGGAACGGGCCGGTGCTGACGTCGCCGGAGCCTGATGGAGAAGCACAGCTGGAGTCTTTAAAGGGACGCAGGCGCTCGATGAGAGACGTTTTGGTGCCGGAGACGGGGAGGCCTCGTATGCGCAGTTGCTGTCGAAGTTCGGACACCTGAAGACACAGAAGACTTTCAGACTTTCAAAGTGGACATATCAAGATTTTTCCATGTTTAAGTGCTATAATCAGGTCCCCAGTGCCTCTACCAACCTAGAAAACATTGTTTTGGTGAGCCTTTCTCTTTACCAAATGTAAAGAAGTTCGGTAAAAAAATAGCAAAGAGCACCAGAGGGCGTATAAGCTTTGGGTCATCGTCAGTACCTTCAGGTCGTCCAGGTTGTTGGGCAGCGGCGCGGGACTGATGGAGTTGATGGAGGACGGACTGCAGTAGTTACTCTTCACTGGAGACGACGAGCTGCTGCTACTGCCTGCTGAAGCACATGAGGCCTGCTGCTCACCGGACGACCTGACACACACACACATCAGTGAGAATGCTGGAAACAACACCAGTTTTCACTGAAAAGCACCTATAATAATGTTGTAATAAATGGCAATAACTTTCTTAGGGATTGTTACATGTAGACAATTTTATACGGCAATAAAAGTATAACTTTCTAAGGGAGGGGGGGGGACTTCAAAGAGGTTGTGTTTGACTGACTATAATTTTGCTTCAGTTTTGTCTTAAATCTGGTAAATTTATTCTCAGGATTGTTTTTTTGACGATATCATCTTCCATCATGATGGCTGACAGACATCACAATGTTTAGACGTTCTACGTCACGTCGACATAATTTGGGATCCCCATGGAACTCGCCACGATTGCAGCCACATCTAGCGCGCTACGCAAGACGCTCAGGCCCCCAACTGGCTGGGGCGGAAGGCCTGCGTAGAGGGAGCTCAAACTGCTGCTCCGTTATAACCCACACAGTGGAGCGTGCCTTCCCAGAGGAGAGGGATCCTGCCCGAAGGGAGGTAACATGGGGAGAATACACATATGGGCTGGCCGGTTAGGGGCAGTACAACATATGAAATGTCACTGGGGTGGCTCCAGCCTGAGAAGCCGTACCGTAGAAGAATAAACATATGGGATCGCCACAGGGATCACTAAATACGGACAGCATAGTACAGGTTCTCAAGCATTCGAGTGCTAGGCCTGGCTAAAAGGTGGTCTCTGAAGAGTCGAAAGGACCAGAGACAAATCCCTACAGTTTATCGAGAGTGGGCAAAGAGGATCTAATGTCCTCACCCCCCTCAGGAACCTGACGATCAGGAGGGTTCCTCACAAGCCCAACCTGGGAAAGCATAACCGTGCATTCCAGGTGTGTCTTGGGAAACACTACACCTCCCGGAGGGAGGGAACGCAGCCGAGTCTTCATCCCCAGAGGACTGAAGCTCCCCCTCCGATGCTGTGACCCACATTGATCGTCAGTTGGAGCCCCAAAGGAAACGACTGGTGATAGACCAGCGTGCATGAAGGTCCAACGCGCTCCTCCGAAGGCTCCAACGGCCGCTGTGTTTGAGAGGTTGAGGGCCCCTACGGAGAATGCCTCGGCGGGGAAGCCCTCATGGTAATCCTCAGATCACCCTGGCTATAAGTAGCCTTCAGCCTGATGAATACCCAAACACCAGAGCCAACTAATGTGGCCGTCAGCTGGTGCCAGGGAACGACCACACCCAGAAACAGTTCTCCACTCACGCCGTCACACAGATGAGAGAGAGAGAGAGAGAGAGAGAGAGAGAGAGAGAGAGATTCTGACTGAAGAGGTTTAGTCTGAAGACAAAGAGGAAGCTTTCCAAAGTGGAAAACAAAAGGTGCGTGCATCTGCTTCCGTATTTATATCCTTGCTGCGGGGCACGAGATGCAAATCTCAAACGCCAATGTGCATTGGCTCGTTCTGTAGATACTCGAAGATGAAAGAGCTCCCTGAAGTGATCCCAATTACGTAGGCACTTCGACGCAACATTGAACGTGACCGACTGAAAGGGAGCAGTTGTGCTACTTGCGATTTCTGTGGAAAGCGTGTCACATTACAATTTAAACATTTGGCATGAGTAAAAAAAAATTGTGAAACAAATTGAAATGATGTTACAAAAGATTCTATTTCAAATAAATGATGTTCTTTTTCATCCAAAATGTGATACAAGATTCTTTGATGAATAGAAAGTTCAATAGAACAGCATTCATTTGAAAAAGAATCTTTTGTAACATTATACATTTCCTTACTGTCACTTTTGATTAATTTAATGAAAAAAAACAACATTCCCACAGAACCCAAACTGTTGAACATCCCTTTATAGGACACAATGATTCGATGATGTAGTTTATCCGGTGATATTTGTGCTTCTGAATGACGTGTGGACTCACTTGTGCTGGTTGATCTGGTAGCTGAAGCTGGTCTGCGAGTGTGTCTGCGAGTGTGTGTGTTTCTGCTGGCTGAGGATCTGCAGTTGTAGGAAGATCTGCTGTTGTTGAAGAAGACGAGCATACGCCGAGTCCATCTGAGCCGGAGGAGAACGCTCGGCCTTCTGGTCCGGTGGGATGTACTGGTGGTACTTCAGCTTCTTCACTTTCGGCTTGATGTCTTTGGGTTTCTTGTGGCGGTTCTTCTCAGACACTTTGGACTGCGTTGCACCGGAAAAGAACAGAGGATTCAAGGAACTTCGTGCAGTGAGCTGATAACAGATTTACAGAGAAGAGGAGTTCAGTTTTACCTTGACCATGGCTTGAACTGGGATGGGTGTTGTTCCCTGGCCGTCGCTCATGTTGTCCTCTGGGGTTTGAGCGCTGCCATCGTTGCTCTGAGGACCCTTAATACATTATTATACCGTTAAATGATGATTAATTATTGATTGTTATTAACCCTGTAAAGCCTGACATATTAAATAATACTAGTCAGAAAAAGCTTCTTTTTTTTAACGGAACAGTTTATTGAACATTAAGACAAAAAAAATCATGTTCTTTGTTAAGAATCATATTTGATCCATTATGCATTTATTGCTCATAGTCTGATATAGTGAGAATATGCAGGAAAAAATAGCTTTACATTACTACAATATTAAAGGTTAACAGCATACCACAAACTATTTGCCAAAATTCAGTTTCTATTTAAAATTCAGTTTCTATTTTTAAATATAATAATCAAAACTCAAATAAATTGTATGCAAAACGTCAACTGCACACAAGGAAGTTCTTGCATCTATAAACATCTATATGTTTCCAATTCGTTGCCTGTAATCATTGCTGTCATTTTCATGACAGATTTTTTAAACATAGCCTACATTAAATAGTCAAGACTCCACTAACAGGTTATATATAGTGCATACATTTAGAGATAGAGTTCATTTCTCTAGCGAACTAAAAAGCTGTGGACATTTGACATTTGACATGTGACATTTAGTTTACAAGCTGTTTTATTTCTGCCTTTGAAACACTGATTGAGCGATGACTCACTTCAGTATCTTTTAACATTTCTTCTGATGTTCATTGATGTTTATTGTGTAACTGGTGTTTAAGAGGAAGAGATGATTGAGATGATCAAAATGGCATTTATTGTTTGAATTTCATGATAAAACGGACAGAATGTGAAAGATAATCGAAAGCAATAAAACGGAACGCATTGCAATTATTGACGTGAACACACAAGACACGAAAATTTGCGGGACAAAGTAAACTGGTCAACCTCAACTGGCAACCCTCATGTCTCTCTCTTGAACCCAACACTGAAGTGACTTAAACTGCAGTTCATGGACTGGCCACTAGAGGCAAAGTAGACTCAATCCCATAGACCTCCATGTTAAAATGCCCAACTTTACAGCAGAATAAAACATGTTTACAGACTGGTGCAAAAAGTGGTTTTGGTCTATATCGCTAATGTTGCCCTTCATGACGACTGTGAGGGGGGTGAAGCCCTCACAGTAATCCTAAGATCAACCTTAATATAATTATCCGTTTAAATTATATTACGCCTTAAACTTCTGCATAATTAAGAGGACAAGGCCACTTGAGTGACAGATGGATTGCTGCTGATGTCAGTACTAGCCGTTTGTCTGCTAGCGTTAGCATTGCGTCACTTCAGCTAATCCACCTCACTGCACATTTGTGTTTATCTGGGAGTGACGCGCGGCCAACATGGCGATGGCCGGCTCCACCCACTTCAGAAACACTACAAATGACGTCATGGACACTACAAAAATATTTTTTACAGTCTATGTTCAACCTCAACAATGGGATAGGGTGGGGCGCGTTACATACCATGGATGGTGTATCGTGGTTTTTCGGTTCAGTTTGAATACCGTTACACCCCAATGCTTTTAGACTAAACACGTAATACGCATGTGCAATCCGTCACCATTTTCACAGATTCACATTTTTCACAGTTTGATGGCGATGATAACGGCATCGTTACAAAAAAAAAAACTATTTAAAGTTTGCGTTTCCAGGCCACCAAAACGCAGCTGTTGTGTAAATCATCAAAAGTTTTCTGTTTTCAGTAGTAAACGGTGTTGTGTAAGCTACTCAATAATTAATGATAAATTCAAAACATGGTTAAACTGAACAGTGACTTTCTTCTAGATCTGCTGTACAGCCAAGATGATTTCCATTACACGAGAGTAGATGTTAAAACTTCATGCTGATTTATACTTGGCTTTCGCCAAGGTAAGCTAAGACGTGGCTTTACAGTAAACTATGCTTTTCCATCCATTTACGCTTCTTTCCATATGGCGGTGTGACTCCCCTTCTGTCCGGCGGTAACGGCTGCAGTGTACTTGCCGCGTCAGCACACACGACGGCTGCAACTACAGTGTGGTCTCCCTAGTGGACCAACATGACAACCGTCTGGATTGAGGCGAGTAGGGGACATCTCTAGGGTCTTCAAGTGGCCACCTTCCGTCCTCAGTGTTTCGTCGACTAGCCCACGACACCTCAAGAGGGCTCGACAGTGACCCTAAGTCACCCCCTCCGTCCCCCACTCAACTCAGCCCAGCTTACTGACCCCTACAGAGACCGAACCACAATCTTACGCAACCCAACCATACGTGCCAACCTGTTTGATAAAGGCTTTCGAGCCCCACTGGTGCATTATAAAGCAGTTTCAGTGGCAAACGGTTCCGTATGGCATACCATCTACCGCAAACCACAATATCTGGCCAACCACCGTCATTCAAACAATATACACAGGAACGTAATGACTGTAATTTCAGTGCAACCTATACAAACAAACAGACTCTTCAAGAATTCTACGAAACCGTAGCATGGCGGCCTGTACATAGCCAGCTAGAATCTTTCCGTCTCAACCACAGCCAGTTGCTGCCCCTCTCTGCTGCTTCAGATAAGCTCTTTACTGTGCAACGCAACTCTTGGCCACTGAATCCGACGTCTCTGAGGAACCGGGTTGTAGAGTGTGCCACAAAACCTCGACAGCCCACTTCCACTGGATAAACCTGGACTCTCCATCCTCGCTGCTCTGACTCAGTGGCCAGATGAGCATACCGCAGTTTCTTCCTCTCATTTGCTTCATCTACCGCATCCTCCCATGGCACTGTTAATTCTATCAGCTGAACAATGCGTGCTGATCCAGACCACAAAACAATATCTGGTCGTAAGTTAGTGGTAGCAATCTCAGGTGGAAAAATAAGCCGTTGATCAAGATCAGCCAGCATCTTCCAGTCCCTAGCAGTTTCCAGTTGTCCTGGGCGAGAATTGGTGTTAACACCTTTTCTTGGTGGTTGCTTACCTGGGCGGAGGAATATTGTCTTCTGCGTGTAATGTTTTGCAGGCGGCAACTTATTGGTCATACTACGCTTGCCTTCCAATGCTAAAGCCAAACATTGCAGTACTTGGTCATGGCACCAAGTAAACCGACCCTGGCTAAGAGCCACCTTACATCCTGTCAGAATGTGCCTTAATGTGGCGGACAAGAGGGATCCTGTCCTACCCAGAGGTTTAGGTTCTGCGGTGATGGGAGGACATCATATGTTGACCTCATAAGGAAACTGATCCTACTCTCTTCCATTGACCAAAGGTCTTGCCATCCCAACTTGCGTTGTTCCACACTCTCCCATCTCATCCACTCTCCCTGCTTGGCCTGGGAAATGGCCTTTATACACCTCATCCTCTCCTCCTGCTTTCGCACCTCGTTGACCACCATCTTCCTCCTTTGAGCTGGGCCTGCCTTGTGCCATTTAGGAGGAGCTACAGTGAGCCCAAAACCCCCTCTTCCATGCTGTACCTGTCCAACGATATCCCCAATTTGAAGGGCAGCCTTCGCCTCTACTACAGATTTCTTTGCCAAAACAATATTTGCATTATTTTCCTGTTTTCACTGTAAAGCTGATTTGAAAGTGCTATTTAAATAAAGCTGATGACTCAGATGATAGAGGGACTACATGACTTTTAGAGACTATATCAGATATGAATCAGTAGTCTTAAAGGGTTAAAAAATGTATATAAATAATGTCTTCTGTTAAAAACTTCTGCAAAGGTCAAACCTTGGAGTTTCCATAAGTTGGTATGCAGGGGACATTGTTTATAAGATTTATGCACTTTGCATTTAACAAATGCCACACATGAGGTGATTATTATTAAACATGTACATAATTTACAGCTTTCACAAGTCACAGCACTAAAGTAAATATTCCACACACACTTTTACTCAGTGTGTTTGTAGTAACAGGTCATGATGATGTGATGCCAGGCACATACAGCGAGCCGTTTATTATCACCAGAGAATGGGCAATCATTCTAACATTCACAAAACACTGCGTCAGAAACACACTGAACTCAGGCTCCGAGTCAAAGAGCTGTCAGACGATCCTGAGCAGAACCTGCAGTTCCCTGAACCACCACAGGGGGCAGAACACCTCCACACCTGAACCTTTGCAGTTGAAGGGGCGGTTGATTATGATTTCACTTTTCTAACTGTAGTTAGTGTGTAATGTTGCTGTTTGAGCATAAACAACATCTGCAAGTTACGACTCAAAGTTCAAAGCAAAGGGAGAAATTTTCTTTTAAAAAACTGATTTACACAACTTAACTCAACATTCCTTCCGGGGTAGTGACATAACTAACCCTAAAATTTACATAAGCCCTGCCCCCAGGAATGCGATTTATAGATGATTATGACACAATATGCTAATCAATGACTAGAAGATAGTTAACTCCCCATCAGCGGCATAAGCTCATCAACTAACCGTTCTGAAATGTCCTGTTGCTTCTACATGTCGTGACTTCTACAGTCTCTCCATCATTGTCTGATTCCGGTTTGAACATAAAAGGCTAAAGTTTTTTGGAAATTTTCAGTGCATGTATGTGTGAGGTAATCGAACCTGCTCAGGACAGAGCTCTTGAAGTTCCGCCCCCTGTGCAGGGAGCAGCAGCCCATTTGCATTTAAAGGGACACACAAAAACGGTGAGTTTTTGCTCGCCCTCAAAGTGGCAATTTGAACATGCTATATAAATATATCTGTGGGGTATTTTGAGCTGAAACTTTAGTTCGATTCGGTTCGGTTCTGAAGGTTCGATTACCTCACAAACACACACACAAAAGTAAGCGACTCGCGCGTTCAGCGCTGGTGTGTGTAAGCGACTCGCGCGTTCAGCGCTGGTGTGTGTGAGCGACTTGCGCGTTCAGCGCTGGTGTGTGTGAACAACTCACGTGTTCAGCGCTGGTGTGTGTTGGCGAGCTCTTGTTCTCTGATGGCGACTCTGGAGAAAGACTCTCGCTGCTGCTCTCCTCCTCAAACACATACGAGTCCTCGGGCCTCTGGAGCTTCCCATGGGAGCCTGAGGGAAGAGGGACAGTGACATACGGGACTCACACACACACACACACAGGTTCAGGAAACACTGATGAGAGGGACCCACACACGGATAACAGCTCAATCCGAGAAGACTTAACAGAGCAGAGATTACTCTCATTTACACACAGTCGTGTGTGTGTGTGTGTCATCTGAGACGATGGAAATCTAAACGCCTGCAGTGTTTGAGTACAAGGCTCCGAATCTGTGTAAATATTTGAGTAAATGTCTGTATGCGTCTGATGCATGTGCTACTGTTGAACACTCTTACACACAG
Organism: Pimephales promelas; assembly: GCF_016745375.1. The sequence goes on along the minus strand of NW_024121688.1, from coordinate 2,926,096 downwards.
ACGTACAGACGCGTGTGTGTGTGTGCGGGTGCGTGTAATGGTTTGGTTTAGGGGTCGGATTAGTGTGTGGTGTGTGTGTGTGTTGGGTAGGGTTAGTGTAGGGGATAGAAAATATAATTTGTACAGTATAAAAATCTTTACGCCTTAACGTATAGATCCGTTTTAACAACAAAAAAATCTTAATTAAAATTGGAAATATAAAAATGCACAATATGAATGGAAAGTATAACAGTGTCTCTAAAACGATCCTAAAAGTACCGTTTTGGAAGATTATCAACGCGTTCTTCTGCATATTCCTGTCAGCGTTGTTGGAGGGCGATGATGATGCGGATTCCTCAATCCTCTGCACAAACACACCTGATGTCAGAGTGTGTGTTTACTATGCGCTCGGCCCGTGTGTGTTCTCCCTCAGATCACATGTTTCAGACACACTGATGTAAACACTCGCATGATCCCCGGGGCGGTGTGTAAACGCAGTGTATGAGGTCGAGGCCGCCGGTTTATACGAACTCTGCTGGGTTTTATTGAGACAAACAGCAGCTGTATTTAGATCCGCCCTTTCACCGAGATCAAATGAGCGTTTCTCTGTTTCTCTGTTTGACTTGCTGAGATTTATGCCTCTCCATCCAAACCTCCAACAAAGGTGTTTCATCAGATGGAGACGCTGTACACACTTCAGATTAAAACTGCCTTATATACAGTCAAAACGGTGTATTCAGACTCCTTCAACATTTCTCACATTATCAGTTTATCCGCTCTAGTTTATAAAATGGTAATAAATATGAGCAGAACTCAGTTCTCAGATCAGTGTTTGATATGTGACTGGTTTTGTCCGTCCTTCTGTTGGACTCTCACACATGAGTTATGTTGAATATCTGTCAGCTGGTAAATTTAACTACACAATTAGATAAGACCAGTTTAGCTCAACCAGTGACCAAGCAATGCTTCATGTTGTTCAGTGTGTGTGTAAAAAGAGCATCAGCAATTACAGCTCAAAGTGGAGGACTCATTATTGGCCCCAATGTGTATAAATGTCTCTGGTAGTCACTGCATGAAGAATATGTTATGGGTGTAATATGTCACAGTTTACTTTATTCTGCTCTCCTCTCTTACAGAAATGAACTATAGTGTCCTGATCACACTAGTGAAGAAATATCAAAACTGATATCTGCTGTCTGAATAATGTTTGGTTGGACTGTAGCTGAAGATTGCAATCTTCAGCTACAGTCCAACCAAATGTGTGTGTCATAATCTGCTTTTCTCAGAGAACTTTGAATAAAGTCTAATTAAAATGTGCCGTTAGCCCTTTTTATGAAACACAGCTGGTGGGGAAAGAGTTAAAAATGTTGAGGTCAACGAAGTAACATAATTTGGACACTTTCTACACTGTGACTGAAAGACAATAATAATAACAGTTACTCATAATATGATTATTCATATTGTATTTATTCTCATATTCTCTTCTCCTCTTTATCTCTAAATAAAATAATAATGGTATTGCACAGAGCGTTCTCTTCACACACACACACACACACACACACACACACACACACACACACACATACACACACACTGAGATGATCTAAGTGCTCGCTGGGCCTCGACACAATATCACAAACTGTCCAACATCAACAAGTGAAGGAAATAACTCACACACACTGAGTGTGACGTGTGTGTGCCCAGCAGAGAACCTGATTGAAAGCAGTCCCTGCACTGCTGCTGGCAGCTCACGTGCTCAGATATCAGGTCAGTTACACACACACGACCAACCACTCACACGCTCACACACACACACACACACACAAACACACACACCTCTCTATCTCTCTCTCTCTCTCTCACACACACACACACACACACAAACTCGGATTATTGTATACACTCAAACACTCTCTCTCCCACACACACCATTATACTTTTCATTAATATTGTGCATTAATCTTTATTTTTATTACATTAATAGTTTTTTATAAATTGTTATTTATGTTTAAGTTTTAGTTCGTTTCGAACATAAAACTAACTGAAAGAAAGAGAACTTGGTAACTAGTTGAAATAAAATAAGTTTGATTTTTGTATTTTATTTCAGTTAACGTTCATTTTATTTCAAATAATGAAAATGTTTTTTATGGTTTGATTTCAGTTTTAGTTAACCCAGTCTAGTAACATTTAATGTGTCACATGTTCCCTGAATGATGTATAAATAAAAATGTTTGAGAACATTATTAAACACAGATCACGTCTTCTATTATGTTACCGAGAGAACGTTTGATCATAACGTTTGCCAGAACAATCCTGTCAGCTGAGAAAAGGCTTTGGTTTTCAGGAGTTTCTGAAGCATCGTTTTCATATAGAGTTATAAAGATCTAATAACTCTAATATTACCCGTGATGACGGCTTGTTTAAGTGTGGAATGAACAGAGATGATGTTCTTCTCCACCAGCTCCAGTGGACCGGGTCTGAGAGAGATCTTCTCCTTCAGGTCATCAGCAAACCGGGCTCTCTTCAGTGTGTTCTGAGAGTCTTTACACACTGTATCTGTAATATACACAAGCTCTTGACTCAAACACACACATGAAACACGAGCTCTTCACTCAAACACACTCATGAAACACGAGCTCTTCCCTCAAACACACTCATGAAACACAAGCCCTTCCCTCAAACACACTCATGAAACACAAGCCCTTCCCTCAAACACTCATGAAACACGAGCTCTTCACTCAAACACACTCATGAAACACGAGCTCTTCCCTCAAACACACTCATGAAACACGAGCTCTTCCCTCAAACACACTCATGAAACACAAGCCCTTCCCTCAAACACTCATGAAACACGAGCTCTTCCCTCAAACACACTCACGAAACACGAGCTCTTCACTCAAACACACTCATGAAACACGAGCTCTTCCCTCAAACACACTCATGAAACACGAGCTCTTCCCTCAAACACACTCATGAAACACGAGCTCTTCCCTCAAACACACTCATGAAACACGAGCTCTTCACTCAAACACACTCATGAAACACGAGCTCTTCCCTCAAACACACTCATGAAACACGAGCTCTTCACTCAAACACACTCATGAAACACGAGCTCTTCCCTCAAACACACTCATGAAACACGAGCTCTTCCCTCACACTCATGAAACACGAGCTCTTCCCTCAAACACACTCATGAAACACGAGCTCTTCCCTCAAACACACTCATGAAACACGAGCTCTTCCTCAAACACACTCATAAACACGAGCTCTTCCCTCAAACACACTCATGAAACACGAGCTCTTCACTCAAACACACTCATGAAACACGAGCTCTTCCCTCAAACACACTCATGAAACACGAGCTCTTCCCTCAAACACACTCATGAAACACGAGCTCTTCCCTCAAACACACTCATGAAACACGAGCTCTTCACTCAAACACACTCATGAAACACGAGCTCTTCACTCAAACACACTCATGAAACACGAGCTCTTCACTCAAACACACTCATGAAACACGAGCTCTTCACTCAAACACACTCATGAAACACGAGCTCTTCACTCAAACACACTCATGAAACACGAGCTCTTCCCTCAAACACACTCATGAAACACGAGCTCTTCACTCAAACACACTCATGAAACACGAGCTCTTCACTCAAACACACTCATGAAACACGAGCTCTTCACTCAAACACACTCATGAAACACGAGCTCTTCACTCAAACACACTCATGAAACACGAGCTCTTCCTCAAACACACTCATGAAACACGAGCTCTTCACTCAAACACACTCATGAAACACGAGCTCTTCCTCAAACACACTCATGAAACACGAGCTCTTCACCTCAAACACACTCATGAAACACGAGCTCTTCACTCAAACACACTCATGAAACACGAGCTCTTCACTCAAAACACACTCATGAAACACGAGCTCTTCACTCAAACACACTCATGAAACACAAGCTCTTCCCTCAAACACACTCATGAAACACGAGCTCTTCACTCAAACACACTCATGAAACACGAGCTCTTCACTCAAACACACTCATGAAACACGAGCTCTTCACTCAAACACACTCATGAAACACGAGCTCTTCACTCAAACACACTCATGAAACACGAGCTCTTCACTCAAACACACTCATGAAACACGAGCTCTTCACTCAAACACACTCATGAAACACGAGCTCTTCACTCAAACACACTCATGAAACACGAGCTCTTCCCTCAAACACACTCATGAAACACGAGCTCTTCCCTCAAACACACTCATGAAACACGAGCTCTTCACTCAAACACACTCATGAAACACGAGCTCTTCCCTCAAACACACTCATGAAACACGAGCTCTTCACTCAAACACACTCATGAAACACGAGCTCTTCCCTCAAACACACTCATGAAACACGAGCTCTTCCCTCAAACACACTCATGAAACACGAGCTCTTCACTCAAAACACACTCATGAAACACGAGCTCTTCACTCAAACACACTCATGAAACACGAGCTCTTCACTCAAACACACTCATGAAACACGAGCTCTTCACTCAAACACACTCATGAAACACAAGCTCTTCACTCAAACACACTCATGAAACACGAGCTCTTCACTCAAACACACTCATGAAACACGAGCTCTTCCCTCAAACACACTCATGAAACACGAGCTCTTCCCTCAAACACACTCACGAAACACGAGCTCTTCCCTCAAACACACTCATGAAACACGAGCTCTTCACTCAAACACACTCATGAAACACAAGCTCTTCCCTCAAACACACTCATGAAACACGAGCTCTTCCCTCAAACACACTCATGAAACACGAGCTCTTCCCTCAAAACACACTCATGAAACACGAGCTCTTCCCTCAAACACACTCATGAAACACGAGCTCTTCCCTCAAACACACATCATGAAACACGAGCTCTTCACTCAAACACCACTCATGAAACACGAGCTCTTCCCTCAAACACACTCATGAAACACGAGCTCTTTTCACTCAAACACACTTCATGAAACACGAGCTCTTCACTCAAACACACTCATGAAACCACGAGCTCTTCCCTCAAACACACTCATGAAACACAAGCTCTTCCCTCAAACACACTCATGAAACACGAGCTCTTCCCTCAAACACACTCATGT
>NW_024121688.1:2900322-2920463 GCF_016745375.1 Pimephales promelas | reverse complement strand
AAAACGGTGAGTTTTTGCTCGCCCTCAAAGTGGCAATTTGAACATGCTATATAAATATATCTGTGGGGTATTTTGAGCTGAAACTTTAGTTCGATTCGGTTCGGTTCTGAAGGTCGATTACCTCACAAACACACACACAAAAGTAAGCGACTCGGCGCGTTCAGCGCTGGTGTGTGTAAGCGACTCGCGCGTTCAGCGCTGGTGTGTGTGAGCGACTTGCGCGTTCAGCGCTGGTGTGTGTGAACAACTCACGTGTTCAGCGCTGGTGTGTGTTTGCGAGCTCTTGTTCTCTGATGGCGACTCTGGAGAAAGACTCTCGCTGCTGCTCTCCTCCTCAAACACATACGAGTCCTCGGGCCTCTGGAGCTTCCCATGGGAGCCTGAGGGAAGAGGGACAGTGACATACGGGACTCACACACACACACACACACAGGTTCAGGAAACACTGATGAGAGGGACCCACACACGGATAACAGCTCAATCCGAGAAGACTTAACAGAGCAGAGATTACTCTCATTTTACACACAGTCGTGTGTGTGTGTGTGTGTCATCTGAGACGATGGAAATCTAAACGCCTGCAGTGTTTGAGTACAAGGCTCCGAATCTGTGTAAATATTTGAGTAAATGTCTGTATGCGTCTGATGCATGTGCTACTGTTGAACACTCTTACACACAGACGTACAGACGCGTGTGTGTGTGTGGCGGGTGGCGTGTAATGGTTTGGTTTAGGGGTCGGATTAGTGTGTGGTGTGTGTGTGTGTTGGGTAGGGTTAGTGTAGGGGATAGAAAATATAATTTGTACAGTATAAAAATCTTTACGCCTTAACGTATAGATCCGTTTTAACAAACAAAAAATCTTAATTAAAATTGGAAATATAAAAATGCACAATATGAATGGAAAGTATAACAGTGTCTCTAAAACGATCCTAAAAGTACCGTTTTTGGAAGATTATCAACGCGTTCTTCTGCATATTCCTGTCAGCGTTGTTGGAGGCGATGATGATGCGGATTCCTCAATCCTCTGCACAAACAAGCACCTGATGTCAGAGTGTGTGTTTACTATGCGCTCGGCGCCGTGTGTGTTCTCCCTCAGATCACATGTTCAGACACACTGATGTAAACACTCTCGCATGATCCCGGGGGCGGTGTGTAAACGCAGTGTATGGAGTCGAGGCCGCCGGTTTATACGAAACTCTGCTGGGTTTTTATTGAGACAAACAGCAGCTGTATTTAGATCCGCCCTTTCACCGAGAATCAAATGAGCCGTTTCTCTGTTTCTCTGTTTGACTTGCTGAGATTTATGCCTCTCCATCCAAACCTCCAAACAAAGGTGTTTCATCAGATGGAGACGCTGTACACACTTCAGATTAAAACTGCCTTATATACAGTCAAAACGGTGTATTCAGACTCCTTCAACATTTCTCACATTATCCAGTTTATCCGCTCTAGTTTATAAAATGGTAATAAATATGAGCAGAACTCAGTTCTCAGATCAGTGTTTGATATGTGACTGGTTTTGTCCGTCCTTCTGTTGGACTCTCACACATGAGTTATGTTGAATATCTGTCAGCTGGTAAATTTAACTACACAATTAGATAAGACCAGTTTAGCTCAACCAGTGACCAAGCAATGCTTCATGTTGTTCAGTGTGTGTGTAAAAAGAGCATCAGCATTACAGCTCAAAGTGGAGGACTCATTATTGGCCCCAATGTGTATAAATGTCTGGTAGTCACTGCATGAAGAATATGTTATGGGTGTAATATGTCACAGTTTACTTTATTTCTGCTCTCTCTCTCTTACAGAAATGAACTATAGTGTCCTGATCACAACTAGTGAAGAAATATCAAAACTGATATCTGCTGTCTGAATAATGTTTGGGTTGGACTGTAGCTGAAGATTGCAATCTTCAGCTACAGTCCAACCAAATGTGTGTGTCATAAATCTGCTTTTCTCAGAGAACTTTGAATAAAGTCTAATTAAAATGTGCCGTTAGCCCTTTTTATGAAACACAGCTGGTGGGAAAGAGTTAAAAATGTTGAGGTCAACGAAGTAACATAATTTGGACACTTTCTACACTGTGACTGAAAGACAATAATAATAACAGTTACTCATTATATGATTATTCATATTGTATTTATTCTCATATTCTCTTCTCCTCTTTATCTCTAAATAAAATAATAATGGTATTGCACAGAGCGTTCTCTTCACACACACACACACACACACACACACACACACACACACACACACATACACACACACTGAGATGATCTAAGTGCTCGCTGGGCCTCGACACAATATCACAAACTGTCCAACATCAACAAGTGAAGGGAAATAACTCACACACACTGAGTGTGACGTGTGTGTGCCCCAGGCAGAGAACCTGATTGAAAGCAGTCCCTGCACTGCTGCTGGCAGCTCACGTGCTCAGATATCAGGTCAGTTACACACACACGACCAACCACTCACACGCTCACACACACACACACACACACACAACACACAAACACACACACCTCTCTATCTCTCTCTCTCTCTCTCTCACACACACACACACACACAAACTCGGATTATTGTATACACTCAAACACTCTCTCTCCCACACACACCATTATACTTTTCATTAATATTGTGCATTAATCTTTATTTTTATATTACATTAATAGTTTTTTATAAATTGTTATTTATGTTTAAGTTTTAGTTCGTTTCGAACATAAAACTAACTGAAAGAAAGAGAACTTGGTAACTAGTTGAAATAAAATAAGTTTGATTTTTGTATTTTATTTCAGTTAACGTTCATTTTATTTCAAATAATGAAAATGTTTTTTATGGTTTTGATTTCAGTTTTAGTTAACCCAGTCTAGTAACATTTAATGTGTCACATGTTCCCTGAATGATGTATAAATAAAAATGTTTGAGAACATTATTAAACACAGATCACGTTCTATTAATGTTACCGAGAGAACGTTTGATCATAACTTTGCCAGAACAATCCCTGTCAGCTGAGAAAAGGCTTTGGTTTTCAGGAGTTTCTGAAGCATCGTTTTCATATAGAGTTATAAGATCTAATAACTCTAATATTACCCGTGATGACGGCTTGTTTAAGTGTGGAATGAACAGAGATGATGTTCTTCTCCACCAGCTCCAGTGGACCGGGTCTGAGAGAGATCTTCTCCTTCAGGTCATCAGCAAACCGGGCTCTCTTCAGTGTGTTCTGAGAGTCTTTACACACTGTATCTGTAATATACACAAGCTCTTGACTCAAACACACACATGAAACACGAGCTCTTCACTCAAACACACTCATGAAACACGAGCTCTTCCCTCAAACACACTCATGAAACACAAGCCCTTCCCTCAAACACACTCATGAAACACAAGCCCTTCCCTCAAACACTCATGAAACACGAGCTCTTCACTCAAACACACTCATGAAACACGAGCTCTTCCCTCAAACACACTCATGAAACACGAGCTCTTCCCTCAAACACACTCATGAAACACAAGCCCTTCCCTCAAACACTCATGAAACACGAGCTCTTCCCTCAAACACACTCACGAAACACGAGCTCTTCACTCAAACACACTCATGAAACACGAGCTCTTCCCTCAAACACACTCATGAAACACGAGCTCTTCCCTCAAACACACTCATGAAACACGAGCTCTTCCCTCAAACACACTCATGAAACACGAGCTCTTCACTCAAACACACTCATGAAACACGAGCTCTTCCCTCAAACACACTCATGAAACACGAGCTCTTCACTCAAACACACTCATGAAACACGAGCTCTTCCCTCAAACACACTCATGAAACACGAGCTCTTCCCCTCACACTCATGAAACACGAGCTCTTCCCTCAAACACACTCATGAAACACGAGCTCTTCCCTCAAACACACTCATGAAACACGAGCTCTTCCCTCAAACACACTCATGAAACACGAGCTCTTCCCTCAAACACACTCATGAAACACGAGCTCTTCCTCAAACACACTCATGAAACACGAGCTCTTCCCTCAAACACACTCATGAAACACGAGCTCTTCCCTCAAACACACTCATGAAACACGAGCTCTTCCCTCAAACACACTCATGAAACACGAGCTCTTCCTCAAACACACTCATGAAACACGAGCTCTTCACTCAAACACACTCATGAAACACGAGCTCTTCACTCAAACACACTCATGAAACACGAGCTCTTCACTCAAACACACTCATGAAACACGAGCTCTTCCCTCAAACACACTCATGAAACACGAGCTCTTCCCTCAAACACACTCATGAAACACGAGCTCTTCACTCAAACACACTCATGAAACACGAGCTCTTCACTCAAACACACTCATGAAACACGAGCTCTTCACTCAAACACACTCATGAAACACGAGCTCTTCACTCAAACACACTCATGAAACACGAGCTCTTCACTCAAACACACTCATGAAACACGAGCTCTTCACTCAAACACACTCATGAAACACGAGCTCTTCCCTCAAACACACTCATGAAACACGAGCTCTTCCCTCAAACACACTCATGAAACACGAGCTCTTCCCTCAAACACACTCATGAAACACGAGCTCTTCCCTCAAACACACTCATGAAACACGAGCTCTTCCCTCAAACACACTCATGAAACACGAGCTCTTCCCTCAAACACACTCATGAAACACGAGCTCTTCACTCAAACACACTCATGAAACACGAGCTCTTCCTCAAACACACTCATGAAACACGAGCTCTTCCCTCAAACACACTCATGAAACACGAGCTCTTCCCTCAAACACACTCATGAAACACGAGCTCTTCCCTCAAACACACTCATGAAACACGAGCTCTTCCCTCAAACACACTCATGAAACACGAGCTCTTCACTCAAACACACTCATGAAACACGAGCTCTTCCCTCAAACACACTCATGAAACACGAGCTCTTCCCTCAAACACACTCATGAAACACGAGCTCTTCCCTCAAACACACTCATGAAACACGAGCTCTTCACTCAAACACACTCATGAAACACGAGCTCTTCCCTCAAACACACTCATGAAACACGAGCTCTTCCCTCAAACACACTCATGAAACACGAGCTCTTCCCTCAAACACACTCATGAAACACGAGCTCTTCACTCAAACACACTCATGAAACACGAGCTCTTCCCTCAAACACACTCATGAAACACGAGCTCTTTCCTCAAACACACTCATGAAACACGAGCTCTTCACTCAAACACACTCATGAAACACGAGCTCTTCACTCAAACACACTCATGAAACACGAGCTCTCTTCCTCAAACACACTCATGAAACACGAGCTCTTCCCTCAAACACACTCATGAAACACGAGCTCTTCACTCAAACACACTCATGAAACACGAGCTCTTCCCTCAAACACACTCATGAAACACGAGCTCTTCCTCAAACACACTCATGAAACACGAGCTCTTCACTCAAACACACTCATGAAACACGAGCTCTTCCCTCAAACACACTCATGAAACACGAGCTCTTCCCTCAAACACACTCATGAAACACGAGCTCTTCCCTCAAACACACTCATGAAACACGAGCTCTTCACTCAAACACACTCATGAAACACGAGCTCTTCCCTCAAACACACTCATGAAACACGAGCTCTTCACTCAAACACACTCATGAAACACGAGCTCTTCACTCAAACACACTCATGAAACACGAGCTCTTCACTCAAACACACTCATGAAACACGAGCTCTTCACTCAAACACACTCATGAAACACGAGCTCTTCCTCAAACACACTCATGAAACACGAGCTCTTCACTCAAACACACTCATGAAACACGAGCTCTTCACTCAAACACACTCATGAAACACGAGCTCTTCCCTCAAACACACTCATGAAACACGAGCTCTTCACTCAAACACACTCATGAAACACGAGCTCTTCACTCAAACACACTCATGAAACACGAGCTCTTCACTCAAACACACTCATGAAACACGAGCTCTTCCCTCAAACACACTCATGAAACACGAGCTCTTCCCTCAAACACACTCATGAAACACGAGCTCTTCCTCAAACACACTCATGAAACACGAGCTCTTCACTCAAACACACTCATGAAACACGAGCTCTTCCCTCAAACACACTCATGAAACACGAGCTCTTCCCTCAAACACACTCATGAAACACGAGCTCTTCCTCAAACACACTCATGAAACACGAGCTCTTCCCTCAAACACACTCATGAAACACGAGCTCTTCCCTCAAACACACTCATGAAACACGAGCTCTTCACTCAAACACACTCATGAAACACGAGCTCTTCCCTCAAACACACTCATGAAACACGAGCTCTTCCCTCAAACACACTCATGAAACACGAGCTCTTCCCTCAAACACACTCATGAAACACGAGCTCTTCCTCAAACACACTCATGAAACACGAGCTCTTCCTCAAACACACTCATGAAACACGAGCTCTTCCCTCAAACACACTCATGAAACACGAGCTCTTCACTCAAACACACTCATGAAACACGAGCTCTTCCCTCAAACACACTCATGAAACACGAGCTCTTCCCTCAAACACACTCATGAAACACGAGCTCTTCCCTCAAACACACTCATGAAACACGAGCTCTTCACTCAAACACACTCATGAAACACGAGCTCTTCACTCAAACACACTCATGAAACACGAGCTCTTCACTCAAACACACTCATGAAACACGAGCTCTTCACTCAAACACACTCATGAAACACGAGCTCTTCACTCAAACACACTCATGAAACACGAGCTCTTCACTCAAACACACTCATGAAACACGAGCTCTTCACTCAAACACACTCATGAAACACGAGCTCTTCACTCAAACACACTCATGAAACACGAGCTCTTCCCTCAAACACACTCATGAAACACGAGCTCTTCACTCAAACACACTCATGAAACACGAGCTCTTCACTCAAACACACTCATGAAACACGAGCTCTTCACTCAAACACACTCATGAAACACGAGCTCTTCACTCAAACACACTCATGAAACACGAGCTCTTCCCTCAAACACACTCATGAAACACGAGCTCTTCACTCAAACACACTCATGAAACACGAGCTCTTCCCTCAAACACACTCATGAAACACGAGCTCTTCCCTCAAACACACTCATGAAACACGAGCTCTTCACTCAAACACACTCATGAAACACGAGCTCTTCACTCAAACACACTCATGAAACACGAGCTCTTCACTCAAACACACTCATGAAACACGAGCTCTTCACTCAAACACACTCATGAAACACGAGCTCTTCACTCAAACACACTCATGAAACACGAGCTCTTCCCAAACACACTCATGAAACACGAGCTCTTCACTCAAACACACTCATGAAACACGAGCTCTTCCCTCAAACACACTCATGAAACACGAGCTCTTCCCTCAAACACACTCATGAAACACGAGCTCTTCCTCAAACACACTCATGAAACACGAGCTCTTCCTCAAACACACTCATGAAACACGAGCTCTTCCCTCAAACACACTCATGAAACACGAGCTCTTCACTCAAACACACTCATGAAACACGAGCTCTTCACTCAAACACACTCATGAAACACGAGCTCTTCACTCAAACACACTCATGAAACACGAGCTCTTCCCTCAAACACACTCATGAAACACGAGCTCTTCCCTCAAACACACTCATGAAACACGAGCTCTTCCTCAAACACACTCATGAAACACGAGCTCTTCCCTCAAACACACTCATGAAACACGAGCTCTTCCCTCAAACACACTCATGAAACACGAGCTCTTCCCTCAAACACACTCATGAAACACGAGCTCTTCCCTCAAACACACTCATGAAACACGAGCTCTTCCCTCAAACACACTCATGAAACACGAGCTCTTCCCTCAAACACACTCATGAAACACGAGCTCTTCCCTCAAACACACTCATGAAACACGAGCTCTTCCCTCAAACACACTCATGAAACACGAGCTCTTCACTCAAACACACTCATGAAACACGAGCTCTTCACTCAAACACACTCATGAAACACGAGCTCTTCACTCAAACACACTCATGAAACACGAGCTCTTCCTCAAACACACTCATGAAACACGAGCTCTTCCCTCAAACACACTCATGAAACACGAGCTCTTCACTCAAACACACTCATGAAACACGAGCTCTTCACTCAAACACACTCATGAAACACGAGCTCTTCACTCAAACACACTCATGAAACACGAGCTCTTCACTCAAACACACTCATGAAACACGAGCTCTTCACTCAAACACACTCATGAAACACGAGCTCTTCACTCAAACACACTCATGAAACACGAGCTCTTCCTCAAACACACTCATGAAACACGAGCTCTTCCCTCAAACACACTCATGAAACACGAGCTCTTCCCTCAAACACACTCATGAAACACGAGCTCTTCACTCAAACACACTCATGAAACACGAGCTCTTCCCTCAAACACACTCATGAAACACGAGCTCTTCCCTCAAACACACTCATGAAACACGAGCTCTTCCCTCAAACACACTCATGAAACACGAGCTCTTCCCTCAAACACACTCATGAAACACGAGCTCTTCCCTCAAACACACTCATGAAACACGAGCTCTTCCCTCAAACACACTCATGAAACACGAGCTCTTCCCTCAAACACACTCATGAAACACGAGCTCTTCACTCAAACACACTCATGAAACACGAGCTCTTCCCTCAAACACACTCATGAAACACGAGCTCTTCCCTCAAACACACTCATGAAACACGAGCTCTTCCCTCAAACACACTCATGAAACACGAGCTCTTCCTCAAACACACTCATGAAACACGAGCTCTTCCCTCAAACACACTCATGAAACACGAGCTCTTCACTCAAACACACTCATGAAACACGAGCTCTTCCCTCAAACACACTCATGAAACACGAGCTCTTCCCTCAAACACACTCATGAAACACGAGCTCTTCCTCAAACACACTCATGAAACACGAGCTCTTCACTCAAACACACTCATGAAACACGAGCTCTTCCTCAAACACACTCATGAAACACGAGCTCTTCCCTCAAACACACTCATGAAACACGAGCTCTTCACTCAAACACACTCATGAAACACGAGCTCTTCACTCAAACACACTCATGAAACACGAGCTCTTCCCTCAAACACACTCATGAAACACGAGCTCTTCCCTCAAACACACTCATGAAACACGAGCTCTTCCTCAAACACACTCATGAAACACGAGCTCTTCACTCAAACACACTCATGAAACACGAGCTCTTCCCTCAAACACACTCATGAAACACGAGCTCTTCCCTCAAACACACTCATGAAACACGAGCTCTTCACTCAAACACACTCATGAAACACGAGCTCTTCACTCAAACACACTCATGAAACACGAGCTCTTCCCTCAAACACACTCATGAAACACGAGCTCTTCACTCAAACACACTCATGAAACACGAGCTCTTCCCTCAAACACACTCATGAAACACGAGCTCTTCCCTCAAACACACTCATGAAACACGAGCTCTTCCCTCAAACACACTCATGAAACACGAGCTCTTCACTCAAACACACTCATGAAACACGAGCTCTTCCCTCAAACACACTCATGAAACACGAGCTCTTCACTCAAACACACTCATGAAACACGAGCTCTTCACTCAAACACACTCATGAAACACGAGCTCTTCACTCAAACACACTCATGAAACACGAGCTCTTCCCTCAAACACACTCATGAAACACGAGCTCTTCCTCAAACACACTCATGAAACACGAGCTCTTCACTCAAACACACTCATGAAACACGAGCTCTTCACTCAAACACACTCATGAAACACGAGCTCTTCACTCAAACACACTCATGAAACACGAGCTCTTCACTCAAACACACTCATGAAACACGAGCTCTTCACTCAAACACACTCATGAAACACGAGCTCTTCACTCAAACACACTCATGAAACACGAGCTCTTCCCTCAAACACACTCATGAAACACGAGCTCTTCCCTCAAACACACTCATGAAACACGAGCTCTTCCCTCAAACACACTCATGAAACACGAGCTCTTCACTCAAACACACTCATGAAACACGAGCTCTTCCCTCAAACACACTCATGAAACACGAGCTCTTCCTCAAACACACTCATGAAACACGAGCTCTTCCCTCAAACACACTCATGAAACACGAGCTCTTCCCTCAAACACACTCATGAAACACGAGCTCTTCCCTCAAACACACTCATGAAACACGAGCTCTTCCCTCAAACACACTCATGAAACACGAGCTCTTCCCTCAAACACACTCATGAAACACGAGCTCTTCCCTCAAACACACTCATGAAACACGAGCTCTTCCCTCAAACACACTCATGAAACACGAGCTCTTCCCTCAAACACACTCATGAAACACGAGCTCTTCCTCAAACACACTCATGAAACACGAGCTCTTCCCTCAAACACACTCATGAAACACGAGCTCTTCCTCAAACACACTCATGAAACACGAGCTCTTCACTCAAACACACTCATGAAACACGAGCTCTTCCCTCAAACACACTCATGAAACACGAGCTCTTCCTCAAACACACTCATGAAACACGAGCTCTTCCTCAAACACACTCATGAAACACGAGCTCTTCACTCAAACACACTCATGAAACACGAGCTCTTCCTCAAACACACTCATGAAACACGAGCTCTTCCCTCAAACACACTCATGAAACACGAGCTCTTCACTCAAACACACTCATGAAACACGAGCTCTTCACTCAAACACACTCATGAAACACGAGCTCTTCACTCAAACACACTCATGAAACACGAGCTCTTCCCTCAAACACACTCATGAAACACGAGCTCTTCCCTCAAACACACTCATGAAACACGAGCTCTTCACTCAAACACACTCATGAAACACGAGCTCTTCCCTCAAACACACTCATGAAACACGAGCTCTTCACTCAAACACACTCATGAAACACGAGCTCTTCACTCAAACACACTCATGAAACACGAGCTCTTCACTCAAACACACTCATGAAACACGAGCTCTTCACTCAAACACACTCATGAAACACGAGCTCTTCACTCAAACACACTCATGAAACACGAGCTCTTCCCTCAAACACACTCATGAAACACGAGCTCTTCCCTCAAACACACTCATGAAACACGAGCTCTTCACTCAAACACACTCATGAAACACGAGCTCTTCACTCAAACACACTCATGAAACACGAGCTCTTCCCTCAAACACACTCATGAAACACGAGCTCTTCACTCAAACACACTCATGAAACACGAGCTCTTCACTCAAACACACTCATGAAACACGAGCTCTTCACTCAAACACACTCATGAAACACGAGCTCTTCCCTCAAACACACTCATGAAACACGAGCTCTTCCCTCAAACACACTCATGAAACACGAGCTCTTCACTCAAACACACTCATGAAACACGAGCTCTTCCCTCAAACACACTCATGAAACACGAGCTCTTCACTCAAACACACTCATGAAACACGAGCTCTTCACTCAAACACACTCATGAAACACGAGCTCTTCACTCAAACACACTCATGAAACACGAGCTCTTCACTCAAACACACTCATGAAACACGAGCTCTTCCCTCAAACACACTCATGAAACACGAGCTCTTCCCTCAAACACACTCATGAAACACGAGCTCTTCACTCAAACACACTCATGAAACACGAGCTCTTCCTCAAACACACTCATGAAACACGAGCTCTTCACTCAAACACACTCATGAAACACGAGCTCTTCCTCAAACACACTCATGAAACACGAGCTCTTCACTCAAACACACTCATGAAACACGAGCTCTTCCCTCAAACACACTCATGAAACACGAGCTCTTCCTCAAACACACTCATGAAACACGAGCTCTTCACTCAAACACACTCATGAAACACGAGCTCTTCCCTCAAACACACTCATGAAACACGAGCTCTTCACTCAAACACACTCATGAAACACGAGCTCTTCACTCAAACACACTCATGAAACACGAGCTCTTCACTCAAACACACTCATGAAACACGAGCTCTTCACTCAAACACACTCATGAAACACGAGCTCTTCCTCAAACACACTCATGAAACACGAGCTCTTCACTCAAACACACTCATGAAACACGAGCTCTTCACTCAAACACACTCATGAAACACGAGCTCTTCACTCAAACACACTCATGAAACACGAGCTCTTCACTCAAACACACTCATGAAACACGAGCTCTTCACTCAAACACACTCATGAAACACGAGCTCTTCACTCAAACACACTCATGAAACACGAGCTCTTCCCTCAAACACACTCATGAAACACGAGCTCTTCCTCAAACACACTCATGAAACACGAGCTCTTCACTCAAACACACTCATGAAACACGAGCTCTTCCCTCAAACACACTCATGAAACACGAGCTCTTCACTCAAACACACTCATGAAACACGAGCTCTTCCCTCAAACACACTCATGAAACACGAGCTCTTCACTCAAACACACTCATGAAACACGAGCTCTTCACTCAAACACACTCATGAAACACGAGCTCTTCACTCAAACACACTCATGAAACACGAGCTCTTCCCTCAAACACACTCATGAAACACGAGCTCTTCCTCAAACACACTCATGAAACACGAGCTCTTCCCTCAAACACACTCATGAAACACGAGCTCTTCACTCAAACACACTCATGAAACACGAGCTCTTCCCTCAAACACACTCATGAAACACGAGCTCTTCCTCAAACACACTCATGAAACACGAGCTCTTCCTCAAACACACTCATGAAACACGAGCTCTTCACTCAAACACACTCATGAAACACGAGCTCTTCACTCAAACACACTCATGAAACACGAGCTCTTCCCTCAAACACACTCATGAAACACGAGCTCTTCACTCAAACACACTCATGAAACACGAGCTCTTCCCTCAAACACACTCATGAAACACGAGCTCTTCCCTCAAACACACTCATGAAACACGAGCTCTTCCCTCAAACACACTCATGAAACACGAGCTCTTCACTCAAACACACTCATGAAACACGAGCTCTTCACTCAAACACACTCATGAAACACGAGCTCTTCACTCAAACACACTCATGAAACACGAGCTCTTCCTCAAACACACTCATGAAACACGAGCTCTTCCTCAAACACACTCATGAAACACGAGCTCTTCCCTCAAACACACTCATGAAACACGAGCTCTTCACTCAAACACACTCATGAAACACGAGCTCTTCACTCAAACACACTCATGAAACACGAGCTCTTCCCTCAAACACACTCATGAAACACGAGCTCTTCCCTCAAACACACTCATGAAACACGAGCTCTTCCCTCAAACACACTCATGAAACACGAGCTCTTCACTCAAACACACTCATGAAACACGAGCTCTTCCTCAAACACACTCATGAAACACGAGCTCTTCCCTCAAACACTCATGAAACACGAGCTCTTCCTCAAACACACTCATGAAACACGAGCTCTTCACTCAAACACACTCATGAAACACGAGCTCTTCACTCAAACACACTCATGAAACACGAGCTCTTCCCTCAAACACACTCATGAAACACGAGCTCTTCACTCAAACACACTCATGAAACACGAGCTCTTCACTCAAACACACTCATGAAACACGAGCTCTTCCCTCAAAACACTCATGAAACACGAGCTCTTCCCTCAAACACACTCATGAAACACGAGCTCTTCCCTCAAACACACTCATGAAACACGAGCTCTTCACACAAACACACTCATGAAACACGAGCTCTTCACTCAAACACACTCATGAAACACAAGCTCTTCCCTCAAACACACTCATGAAACACGAGCTCTTTCCTCAAACACACTCATGAAACACGAGCTCTTCCCTCAAACACACTCATGAAACACGAGCTCTTCAATCAAACACACTCATGAAACACAAGCTCTTCCCTCAAACACACTCATGAAACACGAGCTCTTCACTCAAACACACTCATGAAACACGAGCTCTTCCCTCAAACACACTCATGAAACACGAGCTCTTCCCTCAAACACACTCATGAAACACGAGCTCTTCACTCAAACACACTCATGAAACACGAGCTCTTCCCTCAAACACACTCATGAAACACGAGCTCTTCCCTCAAACACACTCATGAAACACGAGCTCTTCACTCAAACACACTCATGAAACACGAGCTCTTCACTCAAACACACTCATGAAACACGAGCTCTTCCCTCAAACACACTCATGAAACACAAGCTCTTCCCTCAAACACTCATGAAACACGAGCTCTTCACTCAAACACACACATGAAACACAAGCTCTTCACTCAAACACATATAGTCATACACAAACACATCAAATCAAATCAAAACTTTATTTCTAAAGCATATTTTAAAACAACCATGTTGACCAAAGTGCTGTATATATACCTGAACCAATAAATAGACAAAATACAACACCAGACAGATACAACAAAACCGGAAGGCTAGGGGCTAGTCTGAGATGAAATGGCAAATCATTCCACAGCCTCAGGGCTGTGACAGAGAATGCTTGATCGCCTCTGCTCTCCATCAGTGTTTTAGGGACAACAAGAAGAGACCGCAGACCTTGAAGGAGCAGGTGGCTTCAACAGATCAATGATATAGACTGGAGACTGGAGCTTGTCAATGAAGAGCTTTAAAAACAAACAACAGAATCTTAAAATCAATGCTAAAATTAACAGGTAGCCAATGAAGAGAGGCAAGGACGGGGGTAATTATGATCTCGCTTACGAGTTCCAGTAAGGAGACGAGCGGCAGCATTTTGAACCAGTTAGACAAGAAAGGGAGGCCTGGATAACACCTACAGACAGAGCATTACAATAATCAATGCGTGTTGTGATAAATGCATGTATAACCCTCTTAAAGTCTGTGAAAGATATAAAGGGCTTAAGCTTAGTAAGAAGTGTAAGTTGAAAGAAACTGGCTTTCACAACAGAATTCATCTCCTTCTCCATTTTTAAATAACAATCCATTTGAACTCCCAAGTTTGTTACAACAGACTTAAAATAAGGTTGCAAAATGCACAGGTCTATTTGTGAGACATCAGAGGAGCCACTGCATCTTAAAACCATGACCTCAGTTTTATACTTGTTAAATATTTTGGCATAATTTCAGTCAGGAAATCAGAAAAGTCACTGGTGAAGTCCTTATTATATTTAGGAGGTCGATATATAACTGCACATAGTATGAGCTGAGACTAACCCAATTCAAACATGGTAAGTTGTCAACAAGTTCGCCTCCTCGACCAGTGGTCCTCGGAGAGTTAAAATAAGAGCAATCAGCCGGTAAAGTTGAGAAAAAGCACTCGACTCACCAATATTCAGCCAGGTTCAAGTCACGAATGAGAAATCCATGTCATGACAGGTAAAGAAGTCATTCAGGATGAAGGTCTTCTTCGCTAGTGATCTGGCATTGACCAAGGCAGCTCTGACAGGAGTGGACCGGCCGTCCGAGATCCTCGACTCAGCGGCCGAAGATATGCGTGGTTGACACCACCTCGGCGGGGTTGAGGTGAACATCGGCGAGGAAGCTGGGCCTCCATATCCGTGCCGACAACAGGTTCCAGCCAGGTGTCAGCCGGGTCCATGGCTCACCAGGAAACATTGCGATAATAAATTGATCCGTATTCTGCCAAGAAGCCAAGGGGAGTCCGACCTGATCCTGGATAGGGATCACCAGATATAAGCTTCAACAGCTGTGTTTCCCCCACCGCTTGAAACGACTTCTCAGAGCAAGTGACGGCAGATTGTGGAGGAGGTGAGCCCGTATCTCTGAGAGTGAGGCAGGGGAAATGTTTTCTGTCCACCCTGATCATATTTGATTAATGATCCCACAGAGAATCGGAGTGTTTGACGATCGTAAAACAGCTGAGTCTCAATATATTTGTATAAACAGTGACACAAACAATACAATTACAAACAAATTTGACAGTGACAGAAGGCCGGTCACACACACTGGTGCCACATGAAACACAAGCTCTTCACTCAAACACACTCATGAAACACGAGCTCTTCACTCAAACACACTCATGAAACACGAGCTCTTCACTCAAACACACTCCATGAAACACGAGCTCTTCACTCAAACACACTCATGAAACACGAGCTCTTCACTCAAACACACTCATGAAACACGAGCTCTTCACTCAAACACACTCATGAAACACGAGCTCTTCACTCAAACACACTCATGAAACACGAGCTCTTCACTCAAACACACTCATGAAACACAAGCTCTTCACTCAAACACACACATGAAATACGAGCTCTTCACTCAAACACACTCATGAAACACGAGCTCTTCACTCAAACACACTCATGAAACACGAGCTCTTCACTCAAACACACTCATGAAACACGAGCTCTTCACTCAAACACACTCATGAAACACAAGCTCTTCACTCAAACACACACATGAAATACGAGCACTTCACTCAAACACACTCATGAAACACGAGCTCTTCACTCAAACACACTCATGAAACACGAGCTCTTCACTCAAACACACTCATGAAACACGAGCTCTTCACTCAAACACACTCATGAAACACGAGCTCTTCACTCAAACACACTCATGAAACACGAGCTCTTCACTCAAACACACACATGAAACACGAGCTCTTCCCTCAAACACACTCATGAAACACGAGCTCTTCACTCAAACACACTCACGAAACACGAGCTCTTCACTCAAACACACTCATGAAACACGAGCCCTTCCCTCAAACACACTCATGAAACACGAGCTCTTCCCTCAACACGCACACGAAACACGAGCTCTTCCCTCAAACACACTCATGAAACACGAGCTCTTCCCTCAAACACACTCATGAAACACGAGCTCTTCACTCAAACACACTCACGAAACACGAGCTCTTCCCTCAAACACACTCATGAAACACGAGCTCTTCCCTCAAACACACTCATGAAACACGAGCTCTTCACTCAAACACACTCATGAAACACGAGCTCTTCCCTCAAACACACTCATGAAACACGAGCTCTTCACTCAAACACACTCACGAAACACGAGCTCTTCCCTCAAACACACTCATGAAACACGAGCTCTTCACTCAAACACACTCATGAAACACAAGCTCTTCCCTCAAACACACTCATGAAACACGAGCTCTTCCCTCAAACACACTCATGAAACACAAGCTCTTCACTCAAACACACTCATGAAACACGAGCTCTTCACTCAAACACACTCATGAAACACAAGCTCTTCACTCAAACACACTCATGAAACACGAGCTCTTCCCTCAAACACACTCATGAAACACGAGCTCTTCCCTCAAACACACTCATGAAACACGAGCTCTTCACTCAAACACACTCATGAAACACGAGCTCTTCCCTCAAACACACTCATGAAACACGAGCTCTTCACTCAAACACACTCATGAAACACGAGCTCTTCACTCAAACACACTCATGAAACACGAGCTCTTCACTCAAACACACTCATGAAACACGAGCTCTTCACTCAAACACACTCATGAAACACGAGCTCTTCCCTCAAACACACTCATGAAACACGAGCTCTTCACTCAAACACACTCATGAAACACGAGCTCTTCACTCAAACACACTCATGAAACACGAGCTCTTCCTCAAACACACTCATGAAACACGAGCTCTTCACTCAAACACACTCATGAAACACGAGCTCTTCACTCAAACACACTCATGAAACACGAGCTCTTCACTCAAACACACTCATGAAACACGAGCTCTTCCCTCAAACACACTCATGAAACACGAGCTCTTCCCTCAAACACACTCATGAAACACGAGCTCTTCCCTCAAACACACTCATGAAACACGAGCTCTTCCCTCAAACACACTCATGAAACACGAGCTCTTCACTCAAACACACTCATGAAACACGAGCTCTTCACTCAAACACACTCATGAAACACGAGCTCTTCACTCAAACACACTCATGAAACACGAGCTCTTCACTCAAACACACTCATGAAACACGAGCTCTTCACTCAAACACACTCATGAAACACGAGCTCTTCACTCAAACACACTCATGAAACACGAGCTCTTCACTCAAACACACTCATGAAACACGAGCTCTTCCCTCAAACACACTCATGAAACACGAGCTCTTCACTCAAACACACTCATGAAACACGAGCTCTTCACTCAAACACACTCATGAAACACGAGCTCTTCCCTCAAACACACTCACGAAACACGAGCTCTTCCCTCAAACACACTCATGAAACACGAGCTCTTCCTCAAACACACTCATGAAACACGAGCTCTTCACTCAAACACACTCATGAAACACGAGCTCTTCCCTCAAACACACTCATGAAACACGAGCTCTTCCTCAAACACACTCATGAAACACGAGCTCTTCACTCAAACACACTCATGAAACACGAGCTCTTCACTCAAACACACTCATGAAACACGAGCTCTTCACTCAAACACACTCATGAAACACGAGCTCTTCACTCAAACACACTCATGAAACACGAGCTCTTCCCTCAAACACACTCATGAAACACAAGCTCTTCACTCAAACACACTCATGAAACACGAGCTCTTCCCTCAAACACACTCATGAAACACGAGCTCTTCCTCAAACACACTCATGAAACACGAGCTCTTCCCTCAAACACACTCATGAAACACGAGCTCTTCCCTCAAACACACTCATGAAACACAAGCTCTTCACTCAAACACACTCATGAAACACGAGCTCTTCACTCAAACACACTCATGAAACACGAGCTCTTCACTCAAACACACTCATGAAACACAGCTCTTCCCTCAAACACACTCATGAAACACGAGCTCTTCCCTCAAACACACTCATGAAACACGCTCTTCCTCAAACACACTCATGAAACACGAGCTCTTCCTCAAACACACTCATGAAACACGAGCTCTTCCTCAAACACACTCATGAAACACGAGCTCTTCACTCAAACACACTCATGAAACACGAGCTCTTCACTCAAACACACTCATGAAACACGAGCTCTTCACTCAAACACACTCATGAAACACAAGCTCTTCCCTCAAACACACTCATGAAACACGAGCTCTTCCCTCAAACACACTCATGAAACACGAGCTCTTCCCTCAAACACACTCATGAAACACGAGCTCTTCCCTCAAACACACTCATGAAACACGAGCTCTTCCCTCAAACACTCATGAAACACAAGCTCTTCCCTCAAACACACTCATGAAACACGAGCTCTTCACTCAAACACACTCATGAAACACGAGCTCTTCACTCAAACACACTCATGAAACACGAGCTCTTCCCTCAAACACACTCATGAAACACGAGCTCTTCACTCAAACACACTCATGAAACACAAGCTCTTCCCTCAAACACACTCATGAAACACGAGCTCTTCACTCAAACACACTCATGAAACACGAGCTCTTCCTCAAACACACTCATGAAACACGAGCTCTTCCCTCAAACACACTCATGAAACACGAGCTCTTCACTCAAACACACTCATGAAACACGAGCTCTTCACTCAAACACACACGAAACACGAGCTCTTCCCTCAAACACACTCATGAAACACGAGCTCTTCACTCAAACACACTCATGAAACACGAGCTCTTCACTCAAACACACTCATGAAACACGAGCTCTTCACTCAAACACACTCATGAAACACGAGCTCTTCACTCAAACACACTCATGAAACACGAGCTCTTCCTCAAACACACTCATGAAACACGAGCTCTTCACTCAAACACACTCATGAAACACGAGCTCTTCACTCAAACACACTCATGAAACACGAGCTCTTCACTCAAACACACTCATGAAACACGAGCTCTTCACTCAAACACACTCATGAAACACGAGCTCTTCCTCAAACACACTCATGAAACACGAGCTCTTCCCTCAAACACTCATGAAACACGAGCTCTTCACTCAAACACACTCACGAAACACGAGCTCTTCCTCAAACACACTCATGAAACACGAGCTCTTCCCTCAAACACACTCATGAAACA
>NW_024121688.1:2780251-2900190 GCF_016745375.1 Pimephales promelas | reverse complement strand
TCGCTTACGAGTTCCAGTAAGGAGACGAGCGGCAGCATTTTGAACCAGTTAGACAAGAAAGGGAGGCCTGGATGAACACCTACAGACAGAGCATTACAATAATCAATGCGTGTTGTGATAAATGCATGTATAACCCTCTTAAAGTCTGTGAAAGATATAAAGGGCTTTAAGCTTAGTAAGAAGTGTAAGTTGAAAGAAACTGGCTTTCACAAACAGAATTCATCTCCTTCTCCATTTTTAAATAACAATCCATTTGAACTCCCAAGTTTGTTACAACAGACTTAAAATAAGGTTGCAAAAATGCACAGGTCTATTTGTGAGACATCAGAGGAGCCACTGCATCTTAAAACATGACCTCAGTTTTATACTTGTTAATATTTTGGCATAATTTCAGTCAGGAAATCAGAAAAGTCACTGGTGAAGTCCTTATTATATTTAGGAGGTCGATATATAACTGCACATAGTATGAGCTGAGACTAACCCAATTCAAACATGGTAAGTTGTCAACAAGTTCGCCTCCTCGACCAGTGGTCCTCGGAGAGTTAAAATAAGAGCAATCAGCCGGTAAAGTTGAGAAAAAGCACTCGACTCACCAATATTCAGCCAGGTTCAAGTCACGAATGAGAAATCCATGTCATGACAGGTAAAGAAGTCATTCAGGATGAAGGTCTTCTTCGCTAGTGATCTGGCATTGACCAAGGCAGCTCTGACAGGAGTGGACCGGCCGTCCGAGATCCTCGACTCAGCGGCCGAAGATATGCGTGGTTGACACCACCTCGGCGGGGTTGAGGTGAACATCGGCGAGGAAGCTGGGCCTCCATATCCGTGCCGACAACAGGTTCCAGCCAGGTGTCAGCCGGGTCCATGGCTCACCAGGAAACATTGCGATAATAAAATTGATCCGTATTCTGCAAGAAGCCAAGGGGAGTCCGACCTGATCCTGGATAGGGATCACCAGATATAAGCTTCAACAGCTGTGTTTCCCCCACCGCTTGAAACGACTTCTCAGAGCAAGTGACGGCAGATTGTGGAGGAGGTGAGCCCGTATCTCTGAGAGTGAGGCAGGGGAAATGTTTTCTGTCCACCCTGATCATATTTGATTAATGATCCCACAGAGAATCGGAGTGTTTGACGATCGTAAACAGCTGAGTCTCAATATATTTGTATAAACAGTGACACAAACAATACAATTACAAACAAATTTGACAGTGACAGAAGGCCGGTCACACACACTGGTGCCACATGAAACACAAGCTCTTCACTCAAACACACTCATGAAACACGAGCTCTTCACTCAAACACACTCATGAAACACGAGCTCTTCACTCAAACACACTCCATGAAACACGAGCTCTTCACTCAAACACACTCATGAAACACGAGCTCTTCACTCAAACACACTCATGAAACACGAGCTCTTCACTCAAACACACTCATGAAACACGAGCTCTTCACTCAAACACACTCATGAAACACGAGCTCTTCACTCAAACACACTCATGAAACACAAGCTCTTCACTCAAACACACACATGAAATACGAGCTCTTCACTCAAACACACTCATGAAACACGAGCTCTTCACTCAAACACACTCATGAAACACGAGCTCTTCACTCAAACACACTCATGAAACACGAGCTCTTCACTCAAACACACTCATGAAACACAAGCTCTTCACTCAAACACACACATGAAATACGAGCACTTCACTCAAACACACTCATGAAACACGAGCTCTTCACTCAAACACACTCATGAAACACGAGCTCTTCACTCAAACACACTCATGAAACACGAGCTCTTCACTCAAACACACTCATGAAACACGAGCTCTTCACTCAAACACACTCATGAAACACGAGCTCTTCACTCAAACACACACATGAAACACGAGCTCTTCCCTCAAACACACTCATGAAACACGAGCTCTTCACTCAAACACACTCACGAAACACGAGCTCTTCACTCAAACACACTCATGAAACACGAGCCCTTCCCTCAAACACACTCATGAAACACGAGCTCTTCCTCAAACACGCTCACGAAACACGAGCTCTTCCCTCAAACACACTCATGAAACACGAGCTCTTCCCTCAAACACACTCATGAAACACGAGCTCTTCACTCAAACACACTCACGAAACACGAGCTCTTCCCTCAAACACACTCATGAAACACGAGCTCTTCCCTCAAACACACTCATGAAACACGAGCTCTTCACTCAAACACACTCATGAAACACGAGCTCTTCCCTCAAACACACTCATGAAACACGAGCTCTTCACTCAAACACACTCACGAAACACGAGCTCTTCCCTCAAACACACTCATGAAACACGAGCTCTTCACTCAAACACACTCATGAAACACAAGCTCTTCCCTCAAACACACTCATGAAACACGAGCTCTTCCCTCAAACACACTCATGAAACACAAGCTCTTCACTCAAACACACTCATGAAACACGAGCTCTTCACTCAAACACACTCATGAAACACAAGCTCTTCACTCAAACACACTCATGAAACACGAGCTCTTCCCTCAAACACACTCATGAAACACGAGCTCTTCCCTCAAACACACTCATGAAACACGAGCTCTTCCCTCAAACACACTCATGAAACACAAGCTCTTCACTCAAACACACTCATGAAACACGAGCTCTTCACTCAAACACACTCATGAAACACGAGCTCTTCCCTCAAACACACTCATGAAACACAAGCTCTTCACTCAAACACACTCATGAAACACGAGCTCTTCCCTCAAACACACTCATGAAACACAAGCTCTTCACTCAAACACACTCATGAAACACGAGCTCTTCACTCAAACACACTCATGAAACACGAGCTCTTCCCTCAAACACACTCATGAAACACGAGCTCTTCACTCAAACACACTCATGAAACACGAGCTCTTCACTCAAACACACTCATGAAACACGAGCTCTTCACTCAAACACACTCATGAAACACGAGCTCTTCACTCAAACACACTCATGAAACACGAGCTCTTCCCTCAAACACACTCATGAAACACGAGCTCTTCCCTCAAACACACTCATGAAACACGAGCTCTTCCCTCAAACACACTCATGAAACACGAGCTCTTCACTCAAACACACTCATGAAACACGAGCTCTTCACTCAAACACACTCATGAAACACGAGCTCTTCCCTCAAACACACTCATGAAACACGAGCTCTTCACTCAAACACACTCATGAAACACGAGCTCTTCACTCAAACACACTCATGAAACACGAGCTCTTCACTCAAACACACTCATGAAACACGAGCTCTTCACTCAAACACACTCACGAAACACGAGCTCTTCCCTCAAACACACTCATGAAACACGAGCTCTTCACTCAAACACACTCATGAAACACGAGCTCTTCACTCAAACACACTCATGAAACACGAGCTCTTCACTCAAACACACTCATGAAACACGAGCTCTTCCCTCAAACACACTCACGAAACACGAGCTCTTCCCTCAAACACACTCATGAAACACGAGCTCTTCACTCAAACACACTCACGAAACACGAGCTCTTCCCTCAAACACACTCATGAAACACAAGCTCTTCCCTCAAACACACTCATGAAACACGAGCTCTTCACTCAAACACACTCATGAAACACGAGCTCTTCACTCAAACACACTCATGAAACACGAGCTCTTCACTCAAACACACTCATGAAACACGAGCTCTTCACTCAAACACACTCATGAAACACAAGCTCTTCCCTCAAACACACTCATGAAACACGAGCTCTTCCCTCAAACACACTCATGAAACACGAGCTCTTCACTCAAACACACTCATGAAACACGAGCTCTTCACTCAAACACACTCATGAAACACGAGCTCTTCCCTCAAACACACTCATGAAACACAAGCTCTTCCCTCAAACACACTCATGAAACACGAGCTCTTCCCTCAAACACACTCATGAAACACAAGCTCTTCACTCAAACACACTCATGAAACACGAGCTCTTCACTCAAACACACTCATGAAACACGAGCTCTTCACTCAAACACACTCATGAAACACAAGCTCTTCCCTCAAACACACTCATGAAACACGAGCTCTTCCCTCAAACACACTCATGAAACACGAGCTCTTCCCTCAAACACACTCATGAAACACGAGCTCTTCCCTCAAACACACTCATGAAACACGAGCTCTTCCCTCAAACACACTCATGAAACACAAGCTCTTCACTCAAACACACTCATGAAACACGAGCTCTTCACTCAAACACACTCATGAAACACGAGCTCTTCACTCAAACACACTCATGAAACACAAGCTCTTCCCTCAAACACACTCATGAAACACGAGCTCTTCCCTCAAACACACTCATGAAACACGAGCTCTTCCCTCAAACACACTCATGAAACACGAGCTCTTCCCTCAAACACACTCATGAAACACGAGCTCTTCCCTCAAACACACTCATGAAACACAAGCTCTTCCCTCAAACACACTCATGAAACACGAGCTCTTCACTCAAACACACTCATGAAACACGAGCTCTTCACTCAAACACACTCATGAAACACGAGCTCTTCCCTCAAACACACTCATGAAACACGAGCTCTTCACTCAAACACACTCATGAAACACAAGCTCTTCCCTCAAACACACTCATGAAACACGAGCTCTTCACTCAAACACACTCATGAAACACGAGCTCTTCACTCAAACACACTCATGAAACACGAGCTCTTCCCTCAAACACACTCATGAAACACGAGCTCTTCACTCAAACACACTCATGAAACACGAGCTCTTCACTCAAACACACTCACGAAACACGAGCTCTTCCTCAAACACACTCATGAAACACGAGCTCTTCACTCAAACACACTCATGAAACACGAGCTCTTCACTCAAACACACTCATGAAACACGAGCTCTTCACTCAAACACACTCATGAAACACGAGCTCTTCACTCAAACACACTCATGAAACACGAGCTCTTCCTCAAACACACTCATGAAACACGAGCTCTTCACTCAAACACACTCATGAAACACGAGCTCTTCACTCAAACACACTCATGAAACACGAGCTCTTCACTCAAACACACTCATGAAACACGAGCTCTTCACTCAAACACACTCATGAAACACGAGCTCTTCACTCAAACACACTCATGAAACACGAGCTCTTCCCTCAAACACACTCATGAAACACGAGCTCTTCACTCAAACACACTCATGAAACACGAGCTCTTCACTCAAACACACTCACGAAACACGAGCTCTTCCCTCAAACACACTCATGAAACACGAGCTCTTCCCTCAAACACACTCATGAAACACAAGCTCTTCCCTCAAACACACTCATGAAACACGAGCTCTTCACTCAAACACACTCATGAAACACGAGCTCTTCACTCAAACACACTCATGAAACACGAGCTCTTCCCTCAAACACACTCATGAAACACGAGCTCTTCACTCAAACACACTCATGAAACACAAGCTCTTCCCTCAAACACACTCATGAAACACGAGCTCTTCACTCAAACACACTCATGAAACACGAGCTCTTCCCTCAAACACACTCATGAAACACGAGCTCTTCCCTCAAACACACTCATGAAACACGAGCTCTTCACTCAAACACACTCATGAAACACGAGCTCTTCACTCAAACACACTCACGAAACACGAGCTCTTCCCTCAAACACACTCATGAAACACGAGCTCTTCACTCAAACACACTCATGAAACACGAGCTCTTCACTCAAACACACTCATGAAACACGAGCTCTTCACTCAAACACACTCATGAAACACAAGCTCTTCCCTCAAACACACTCATGAAACACAAGCTCTTCACTCAAACACACTCATGAAACACAAGCTCTTCCCTCAAACACACTCATGAAACACGAGCTCTTCACTCAAACACACTCATGAAACACAAGCTCTTCCCTCAAACACACTCATGAAACACGAGCTCTTCACTCAAACACACTCATGAAACACAAGCTCTTCCCTCAAACACACTCATGATGCAGAACCAGAGTTATTCCGGAATAAACTGGGATCGAGACCCTCGTCAAACTCGTCATTTCAATGTTATATTGTTACTTAAATTCCTGCATTTAGTGACTAACAAAAGAGGAAGAAAAAGAGCCAAATCTTTCCAATACACACAGTCAGGTTCATTAGACTATTAATCATTCTATGCATATATATCATGGTTAAAAGCCTTTACCTTGTAGAATATGCATGCTGACGAGCTCGGATTTCTCTGGTCTGCTTCTGATTTTGTGTTTTAAGTAATCTCCAGTCTGCAACATCACAGATTATGAAACATTAAATACGACGAGTAGGATTTTTACACACTTCCACAAAACGTCTGCTTATATCAGAATCAGATTTCATTCATAAATGATGAACTTGTCCTGTTTTTCACTGTAAAGCTGCTTTGAAACACTTTGTATGAAGTGCTGTAGAAATAAACGTGACTTGACCAAGAGAATAAATGAACTAGCTCTGATGTCAGAAAATGAATTTCTGAAACTGAATGTCTAAAGGATTCTGGGAGATATTGAGATATTCCTGCTTCTAACTAACCTTGGATCGCTCCAGACTTTTCCTCTGTTCGTGGAACGAAGCCGGACTCTTCAGGGCTGGAAACAAAAGGACCGAGTGATTGTGAGTTTATCTGTGGAGCCGTTCATGAACACACACTCAGACATGATTCTGCTGTTAGAACTATAGTCCTGAATCAAAGCTAGTCTGAAGACGACTCGTGTAAACCTCAGCGCGATATAGGCCTAGCTGACGTTCTGGCAAAGTTATGAATATTACGTTCTTAAAACATAAGCACAAACCATTATTTATTTAATTCACAGAATGTCTATACCCGAGAATAACGTTGTCTACCGTTCTTTAAATGTTTCGGAATGTTCAGAGAACATTCTAAAGTAACGTTCATATAATGTTTGAAGAATGATACAATGTAACGTTCCCTTAATGTTCACGTAACCGTTTTTTTAAAACACTTTTGTTTTCATAACTTAATGGGGACGTTAGCCAAACATTTCTAGAAATATTCATTAAGTGTTTGGATATCAGGAAGATTTAATTGCAGAAGATCATAGAATCCAGATTACCCGAACACTACGGACAGATGTAGAGGAACTGCAACAACTTCAAAAATAAAAGCGACACTTATTTATTAAAAGAAAGAGAAAATTACAGAAAGCTTTGTAATCCATCACACTTATGAGATATAACTGAGAATTAGAGAATTTGTATTCAAGTAATATATTTTAATTCTGTATTAATAATTTAAATAAAATCAGAATTTAGCAGGTGTGTGATTAGTGTGTAAGAGCATCGGTTCCACTCCAGACAACAGGAGCAGGTCACTGAGTGTCTGTGTGTGTGTGTGTGTGTGTGTGTGTGTGTGTGTGTGTGTGAGTAACTACACACACAGCTGAGCAGCTCCTCAGACACACGAGAGCTCGGCTGCTGCTTTCAAGTGTGTAATAAAGAGCAGATGTTCAGGGAAATGTCCACACAGACAGACACACACACACACACACACTCTCATGTATGTGTGGTCGGTCGGTCGGTCCTCAGAAACAGCACAGATTGAAATATCTCCTTCACGCAGGAATTCCAGCTCTCCACACACAGCTTTGATATGTAAGGTGCTCGTGATTCATGAGCGGATCGTGAGCGAGTGCGGGATTAGATCTGGTGAACTCAGCGGCAGACATCGCACACAGAAATAAAACAAACACAGGAACGATTGTCGTAAGTCACAGGGAAAACACACACGACAGGCGCGTGCAGTAAAACATTCATCCTCT
This sequence comes from Pimephales promelas, assembly GCF_016745375.1. Next base: position 2,892,332 of record NW_024121688.1, on the reverse strand, counting down.
AAACACACGATGGCTTTCCTGCACACACACACACAATGTAGGTGATTTTCAGGTTTTACTATACTTTTGGGAACATTTGGTCCACACAATGTAATATAAACAGAAACACACACACTCGTTCACAGGCTTTAACCCTGTTTATCAGACTCTGCTGTCGGCCGCGGTGAGATAAACAGGCCTTTTTTTAAGACCAGACCGGCCAATCACAGCGCAGCGTTTAATCTCACACAGACCTGCTGATTCTCCAGGTCATCTAGCGGAGAAAGAGTGTGTTTGACACACCGCGAATACACACCGAACACGGCTATATTTAATAAACTCAAGCTAATCTGATGGTGTATTTTATCATTGGAACAATAACTCTTCCCTCTTCTGTTCCTGTATAAAAGTGCTTTAGAAATAGTCCTCTTTAATATCTCTGGGTGTTTAGTTAGTATTTTAGAAACATTTGAGATACTATTATAGTTTTTATTTTTTATATTTTCATTTTATTTTTAAGTTAAAGTTTTGGAAATGTAGTTTTTTACATTTTTGTTAGTTTTTTTAAAAATATGACAGTATAGTTGTTATTCATTTTTATTTCAGTTTTAGTTTTAGTTATTTTGGTAGTTAAAATAAATGAAAATGATCAATGTGTCCTTCATGACTAAAAAAAAATGTGCTTAATCACGTAAGAAACAAATACGTTTAATACGTTTTTATATTAATCAGTTTTAGGTAACATTTATTTTATTTAAAGTAACAAAAAATGTTATAGCCTATATATATATATATATATATATATATATACACATGTATGTATGTATAATAACTAAAATAATTCTGCTCACACCTACAGTATTCATTAAATACATTCATTTCATAAATTAAATACATTAATTTTTTATAAATACAATGACCAGAATAAATAAAATCATTGAAAAGTAAACCTTTTTGAGTAGTAAAACAAAATCACGCGATCTAAGCAACATTCTGAAACATGCAGAGAAAATCTAAAACAGGAAATGATGTCATAGAGATGACTGTGTGTCCAGGTCAACGAGTCTCTTAAAGTATTAAAGGCTGTGACGGTGACACATGTGTATTTACTTCAGTACTCTCTGTTACGTGTGTTACTACACTGAAGGCATTGTGTCCTTCTGCAAACATTATGGGAACGTCACTTAGAGTGTTCTGAAACAAGAAACGTTGAAAACACGTTTGACGAACATGTGTGTGTGTGTGTGTGTGTGACTCACGAGGCATGATGCCCTGGTCCTCGAGCTGCTCGCGTGTTCTCCTCTGCTGGAGTCTCAGCTGTAGAACTGAGGAAACACAGAAACAATCATCAGAGAAGATGCACAAACAAACACAAACACACACTCTCTCTCTCACACACACACACACACACACACACACACTCCAGCGTGTGTTAGGAGGCCTCCTCTCAGCTGTGTGAGCGAGTGGTTTAGAGGGACCACACACTGAAGCGTTGTTTAAAGCAGGAGCCGTGTTTATCAGAGCTCTACATCCTGTTTCAAGAAATATTTGTGGCTCTGTTCCTTCATTTTTGTCTTTGTTTTGGGTGGTGTGTCTCTCATCACGACAGCTCATCACTGCATGAACGTCTGTGTTTAAACGTCTCTGCATAATATACCTTACGCAGGACTGAAAACACGGCTCTAGAAATAACATTTTACAACAGCTCATTCCAGCCCTGATGTTCAGTTCAACACTCTTCCTCTCTGCGTTACATCATTATGCCAGTAGGTGGAGACAAGTCGAAGCAGCGTTCGTTAAACTGAGTCATTTAATACATAATAGGGCCTATTTTAACGATCTGCGCAAGTAACTTTGTGGGCGGATCCCGGAGCTGTTGCTATTTTCCCGGCGGGATAAATGCCTCTTGCGCCTGGCGCAAATCTAAAAGGGATTGGTCTGGAATAGCTTCATTATTCATAGGTGTGGTTTGGGCGTAACGGGAAACAAACCAATCAGAGCGCCATCTCACATTCCCTTTAAGAGCGTGATGAACGAGGTGCGCTTGTTCTAATACGGCGCATTCACCAGACGCGCTTCAATCGGTTCACAGCCGAGGAGATCGATGTTCTCGTCAGGGCCGTAAAAGAAAGAGAAGGGACATTGGGGATGGGACAAACACACCCAAACTAGCTTCGGTTAAACATGCATATGATAATTTGGGTAAACGTGTAAGCAGTGTTGTAGTCGAGACCACCTCACTTGATTCCGAGTCAAGACCGAGTCCATAGAGAGTCGAGTCCGAGACCAGAGACGGTCGAGTCCGAGTCGAGTCCGAGACCAGTGAGGGTTGATTACCTAATTTACTTTTATTTACGTAGAGAAATCCTTTTTTTTTTTTTACTGAATTTACTTAGAGTTTAAAAAATATGATCAGTTTAGGGTAAAAAGGCCACATAGTAGGTGGTGTTAAAAGTAATTTTATTACAATTTGTCATGCGCAGTTGCACACTAGAAAATCACCAATCACTGGGCGTGTCAATCAATTTAAAGAAATATTTTATTAACATACATTAATAATCATGAAAAATATTTTGAATTGAACTCGAGTGGACTCGGCAATAAGTACGAGTCCTAAAAAAAAAAAATGTTCGAGTACGAGTCAATTCCGAGTCCAAATGCACACGAGTCCATGACAAGACCAAGACCATTAAAATATGGTCTCGAGACCGAGTCCGAGTCTCGAGTACTACAACACTGCGTGTAAGCTTCTATTTTTCCCATCGTCATGGACACAACAATAATTTCCCTCATGTTTATATATTTTTCCTTATAATGTATCGTTTGCAAAAAGTAAAATGCATCTGTGTGTATGAGAGAATCGTCTACAGTGTATGCGCGTTGTTCACTCTGTATTATGGCCAAGCATGCACGCTTAAAATAGCATCTGAAAGTGCGCGCAACGCGCCGCTGACTGACTTTACACTAATTTTTTTCTGGTCAGTGGCGCAATAGTTTTCTGGAAGTGTAAAATAGCACCAGGGAATGTTTGCGCCGAAACACGCCTGCTTTTTGCGCCAACCCGCCCAGGGAGCACAAGTTCATTCCCTAATTTACCGACGTGCGTCTGTGGAAGAAACAGCCCACTGTGCGCTGGTGCAAAATAGGAAAGATACATGCATTTGTGTATAAAGTCATTTGCGCCGGGTGCAAGATAGGGCCCTAAATCTTTCAGGGTGAAACAAAACAAGTAACTGTCTTTATAAATGAGTCATTGCATTATTCACTCAACCACTTTGTTCAAAACACTGATTCATTCAGGAACAAAACAAGTAATTGTCTTTATAAACGAGTCATTGAATTATTCACTCAACCACTTCGTTCAGAACACCGATTCACTCAGGAACAAAAAAAGTAACTGTCTTTATAAATGAGTCATTGAATTATTCACTCAACCACTTTGTTCAAAACACTGATTCATTCAGGAACAAAACAAGTAATTGTCTGTATAAACGAGTCATTGAATCATTCACTCAACCACTTCGTTCAGAACACCGATTCACTCAGGAACAAAACAAGTAACTGTCTTTATAAATGAGTCATTGCATTATTCACTCAACCACTTTGTTCAAAACACTGATTCACTCAGGAACAAAACAAGTAATTGTCTGTATAAACGAGTCTTTGAATCATTCACTCAACCACTTCGTTCAAAACACTGATTCACTAAAGAAAGAAACAAGTAATTGTCTAAACGAGTCATTGAATCATTCACTCAAAACACTGATTTATTCATGATGGAAAGCAGTAATTAGTGTGTTGGACCCGAAGCGGCGCTGCACAGACTGACATCAGAGAACCGTGAGAGCGTTTAGAGAACGGCTACACGTGGTTTCGAATCACTCTCGTGTTACTGATGTTAAACACCAAGTCCAACACACAACACAGTCTTCATGAATGCGTCTTTGAATCATTCACTCAAGCGATTCATAGAAAGCACTGATTAATTCAGGAATGAAACAAAGTAATCGTCATTAAGAGTGAGTCATTGAATCATTCACTCAATTGATCTGTTCAAACCCCTGATTCAGTCAGGAAGGAAACCCCACTAATGAATGTTTGACTAAGAAAGCACGTCGATTCTGTTTTCGCCTCATATGGAACTATTGTCTTTGGCGGAGCAAAAATAGACCGAGTAAATGGCAATACTGTGTGTAAAAATGTAAGTTTGTTTATTGAAATGTTATAAAAGCAATATCACACTCGCAGTCACAGCTGTGTTGATATTCAGAAGATATCATTCTTGCTCGTGTGATATTGCTGAAATACGTCCCGAAACATAAGCTCGGGTTGTGTGGACGTGCAACAGTTCGGGCAGTTGTCAGTGTTCATTCCATCATCCATTCGTTTGTCCATTTATCATCGCAATCATAATTGTGCCGTCGACACACAAGAATGCCGACTGACTGATGGTGTGTGTGTGTGAGATCATGCTTCAGCGATCTGTACATCTGCTTTAGTTTAGGTCACACAACCTGTACTTCTGTATCGGCTGCCAGCAACTGTCATGGACTGCAAGTATGTGGACAAACAAGAGCAATCTAATGATGTTGAGCTCTGGCACACACTGCAGCTCTCGCTCTCGCTCTCGCATGAACACTGACACACACCGAGACCATCAGTGCCAATGGAGCGATCAAGATCAAACTCCTCATGCATCTCAGGAACAGGTGAGTTGGTAAACGTGCCGTCTGGCAGCCGAGAGCGCTCTCGCAGGGCAAGAGAAAGCATGATCGGCCTCAATAAGAATTATCACAGCTTTACAGACAAACGGCATCACAAAACCCTCACAATCAGAACCAGATGAGTGAGTCAACGGCGTAAAAATAGCCGCACACTTGTCTTCAAGGCACATACCTGCAAAAACAGCGTGTACCCTGTATAATTTGTCCAAATGAGAGCAATTACGTATTAATTATGCAATTGCACAACACATGCTACGCTAGAATATAGTGCAAACCCCAGCGAACGGATCGTTCTGGCAAGTTTCTCTCAAAGTTATAAACAAGCGTTCTTCCAGTGGCATCAACAGAGCTAGCGACGCACCATACGTCAGTATCGGCCGATATGTGTTCATTTTTAATGTTATCGTTATCGCCCTGATGAGAAAACTCGTCCGATAAATTAAAGCCGATAAAAACTTGTATTATTCCCGTCAGCCGAGACGCTTCAGATGCGCTCGGTTCAACATGATGGTTTGAATCGCCAGCCCGTTCTCATCCTTTAGCGTCACATAACAAAACGGCGCTATACTACGCACATGGCACCCTTTATCGTTAATATTCACACGAACACAAGCGTCATAAATCCTTTAGCGTGAAATGAGACTACCCTACCCCACCCCACACCTAAACCTAACCATCACAGCGCGTGTTATATTAACGATAACGGGTGCCATGTGCGTACACTGTAAAAAATATTTTCGAGATTTGTTATCACAACATATTTTCTTTTGTCAAATCAACTTTATAATAAGTGATTAAGTTGAGATAACTTATTATTTTGAGTTTCTGATGGTTAAATTAATCTAAACTCACTTTTTCCAGTTCAATCAACTTAAAATTTTAAGGCAACCCAGGTTACTTACTTTTTTAAGTTAAACCATCAATATTTTTTTACAGTGTAGTAATCACAACATTTTTTCATTTCTCAAATCAACTTAAATAATTTATTTAGCTCAGATAACATATAATTTTGAGTTTCTGATGGTTAAATTAATCTCCTTCATTGTATTAACTCACTTTTTCCAGTTCAATGAACTTAAAATTTTAAGGCAACCAGGTTACTTACTTTTTTTAAGTTAAACCATTAATATTTTTTACAGTGTAGTATAGCGCCGTTTTGTCATATAGCGTTCTATATGACGCTAAAGGATGAGAATGCGTTGGAATTGCTTGAAATATGAGTGGAATCACTCGGAAAAGGAAAACCAGGCTCTAAAAAAGTATATAAATTTAAATTTATCGGCCAATATATCGGATATCGGCTTTCAGATATGAAGAATTATCGGTATCGGACGAAATGTTCATATCGCTGCACCTAAACAGAACTTTAATAATCATCAGCACAGAAAGATGGAGCTTTTAAAACACTTCTTAGTTGAATCGAGTGTTTTTTAATTGTCAGAACATTCAGAGAACACTCGCAAGTAATGTTTAAAGAACGATTCAGTGGAATGTTCCTGTTCACTTAACCAAAAATAAACTATAAAACAAACAAAACTGGATGTTTTGAGCGTTCAGAAATAACGATTTCATAATTTAATGGGAATGTTAGCAAAACCTTTTTAGAGCATATTTTCCTAACTCAAGGCTGCTGTAACTCCATTAAACAGAGATGTCATGTTAACTGCTCTGTCTGTAAATAGCAGACTGTAATCTTGACACGACACAGGCATCCGTGACACACACACTCACACACACACACTCTGTGCTCAGGGCATCAAACCTGCTTTAATAATATATAATATATATATAATATATCACATATTCCAGAATCAACAAATTCGGTGTCATTGGAAAGTTAAACACGAAACTCATCCTGTGAAAACTGATTTGACATCAGTCGTTGCGCTTCCATGGAAAAGGTCATTTAAAACATTTCAGCAGCCCACTTTTTTTTTTTTTAATATCTACGTCAAATTGGAACTTTTTTTTTGTTTTTTTAAACAATATAAGAGTCCAAAAAAATATTTTCTAAACTTTGTAATGCACAAAATGATTTGGGCCGATATGAAAACCGATAATTTGTTAATAATATTTATATTATATCATGATATAATTTATTTATTATATCATAATATTTATATCTAAATGTAGATGCGCTAACATTCTATCACTGCAAAGATGTTTAAACTTCTCTCTTTACCACACACACACACACACACACACACACACACATACAGAGAGATCTTAACAGGATTCAGAAGCTGCTCTTTAACCGTCTGTCATCTTCTGTTATTCCTTTTGCCGACGGCATGAAAAACTATTTATCAAAGTCATATCTCAGACATGAGGCGTTTAATCCAATAATCCATCGCTGAACTTAGAAATCACACAATTCCACAATGGAAGCGGTTCACATCTGATTCTGGTGATTCTAGCGGTTCTAAATCTGAAATTTTGAACTAAAATACTAAAGTTGTAAAAAAAAAAAAATCTTTGAAAAATCCTATTTTATAATGTGCAATTTTTATAATTTTGTATATTTTATTTTTTTTATATTTTATAATGTCAATTTATTATGATTTGCTTTTTTTTTCATTCAAATGCAGGGTGCAATTTTAAGCTGGAGTCAGACTAATAAACTCAATAGGAAAACAAGATCCATTTTCTTTGCCATTTTTCTTGTATTAAGCTAATTTACCTTTGATACTTTATGTCTTTATCTTTAGTCACTTATAAACTATATTAAAATGTGTAAAGTTAAAAACTTAAAAAGTGAATAACTTTCTACCTAATGATCTTTGACCCCTATATCAAAGCACTTAAAATAAACTGTTTACATTTATTTTACTCATGTACACAACATTCACCAATTAACACTTACATTTATATTTAAGTTTATTGTTCACATAAAAAGTATTTCAATATGACAGTTTTAGTGGGCACATATATCTGTAGAAACTCTCTGGAAAGATAATAAAAGAGTTTGCTAAACCTGCTTTTGCCTCAACGCCCTGAGAAGGCAGCATGAACCACACACACACACACACACACACACACACTATACAGAGCAAGTTCTTCAATCTGTGTATGCTAATCATATTCAAAACATTGATCATCTCTCCAGAACCGTGAGTTTACACAGGTTACACGTCTGTAATCCACTGAATGACAGCGTTTAAGGGTTTGACCTCAGACGTGACATTTTAAATAGTCCAAACGCTTATGTAATCTGTACACGAGCCGAACACCGGGAACACAGCCTATCAGAACAGCTCAATCACACACACACACGGACACAGAACAAGCATCTGAGTGTGTGCCGCTCTCACACACACACACACACACACACACACACGTATCCCATCATGTCCCCTGAGCTAAGGCTCATTTCCCCTCGTGAAGGAAGAGCTCAATTTGTCCTGTACTTCCAGCGCTGAAGGCCATTAGTGCGTGAGTCTCCAAACGCTGTGAACCTCGAGCATTAACGACAGAAGCAAAGAGGATCTTCACATATCCTGACATCAGTTATTCAGTAACGTGTTGATCAGAAAGGTGGCAGTATTGTTCCCTGTAACACTGAAGCCTTCACTGATGGCAATAGATCGCAGACAGAGGAAAAGAGTAATAACCAATACTAGTAAACAAAGTAGGTGAGATGCAAGAAAAAGCACAATTTAGGAGTTTATAACAGAAGAATGTTTTTTCCTCAGTGTCTTTGACTTGTTCGACTTCTTAAAATCAACGTACATTTCCTTGAGTTCACATGTAATGACTTTTTATGGGAAAATGATCAAATTTAAGTGAGTTTATGCTTAAAACAAACACACACAAAACAATATTCAATGGGTTCAGAAAAATAAACTTCTTTCGAAGTGAAAACAAAACCAAATTTCTTACACATTTTCTTGTTTTAAGCACAAACTTTTTTTTTTTTTTTACTTAAGTAGTTCCCTTTCTCCAGTTAATTTATCTCGGTTAAGGAACGTTTAGAGTTGTACTGGAAACCAAGATTAAGAAAATCAGTTTTCCACACATTAGTCAGGTCCAACTCCTGTATCAAACACTTCAGGCTTTACAAGCGTTTACAACAACCAATAGCAACAAAGTTAGTTTGGTTAATTAAAAAATAGCTGTAAAAGCCTAAATATGTGTCTTCGTATTACAGTAAAGTTTTCAAGTAGACCTCAAACTCTATGACATCTTTTCATATGGTTAATAAATGACTCTATAAACGAATCTCACCTGATTTAAACTTGCTGCGAATCAGAACGGAGTGTTCAGAGCCCAGAAGAGTCATTGTGCTTCCAGTGTCAGAGCATCAAGCGTTCACTCAGCTCTCACACACACTCTCAGCTCTCACACACACTCTGCTCTTACACACGCATGACGCGCGTCTGCTGAGCTCCGGCTCGCGCTGAACTGACTCTCTGACCATGAGAGAGAAACTGAGAAGAGACAAGAGCTGGGAGGATCTTAAAGCAGAGAAGACTGAGACACTCCTACTGAGGCACACACACACACACACACACACACACACATACACACTCACACATACTCATGTACTCACACACACATACTCTCTCACACAGGTGCATAACTCATTAGCATAATCCTCACCTCTGGTCCTGATTGGCTGAGCAGTGTCTCTTAGCTCCGCCCTCAAACACTGTAGTGTATCTGAGACTGGGAGAGTTCGACTCGTGTTGTTCGTGTCGAGGAGTCGCTGTTTTCTGAGACTGATACGGTGAAACCCACGCCATCGCCACTGTTCGTATCACTGTGATCAAGAGCTGAGATTCAGATATGATAATGAGCGTTCTGACCAATCAGAGCAGAGCGGCTCTCAGAGAGGCGGGGCTTAGAGAGACTGAATTTTCGACGGAAGCGTTTCAGACACTGAGAGGAAAGAGCTGAAGCTGCAGTGGAGATTATGAGGGCAAAAAAATTCCCATTTTATAGTGTGCCTAGATTTATTTATTATTATTTGCATTTTTTTTTTCATTCAAATGCACGGTGCAATTTTAAAAAGTGACCTGGAGTCAGACTAAAAAACTCAATAGGAAAACAAGATCCATTTTCTTTGCAATTTTTCTTGTATTAAACTAACTTACCTTTGATACTTTATGTCTTTATCTTTAGTCCTTTATAAAGTATATTAAAATGTGTAAAGTTAAAAACTTAAAAAGTGAACAGCTTTATACCTAATGATCTTTGACCCCTGTATCAAAGCATGCTAAAACAACATTAGAAACCTCTAAAATAGCAGAATAATGGTGGTTTAAGTAATTAAACAAGACAGAAAGACTGAGGAAGAACAAACTCAAATTAAAATGTGTTCTTAATTGTCATCAAAAAGCGGTATTTTACTATGATCTGCATGTGATCAGTCTCTGTGTCTCCGGCTCCCACGGGCCGTCCGAACACCATCAGGCCTCAGTCTCTGCGTCTCCGGCTCCCACGGGCCGTCCGAACACCAGCAGGGTCAGTCTCTGCGTCTCCGGCTCCAAACAGCATCGCAGACGACTGTGTGTGAGCGACAGATCTTCTAGTTCTGTGACAGAGTTTCTAGTTTTCATGACATGTGGACTCAATAAATGCTGATCTTGAGCAAAATGAGCAAACTGACGTTCAGAACAACCTGTGTCTCTTACTTAGAATACATACAAATGTCATTCCTGTCTTTTAGTTTGTCAAGAGATTTTAAGCGTTGCTTCTGAGGACTGCGCATGTGTGAACAAACTCTAGTGTGTGTGAACGAGTCTATGATTGAATCTGGAAATAAAGCAAAATAACTGAGATAAATGAGAAATAGACCTCAGATGCCATGTTCATTTTATAGCAGAACATCAAACGTTAATCTCAGATAGATTCAATAACAGTAGTTATTACTCCAACCCACGTGTGACATCATTAACCGACACGGTTGAACGACCAATTTGCGACAATACGTTTTCGGGAAACACTCATGACTAGTGGATTTCTTTAACGATTCATCGAACTATAGTAGTGAAGCGCCGAGTAACAGCGCTGTGGGAAACACTCCTGTGTGGGATAGTGATGTGCTTTGAGCAAGACTTTCAACTCAATCCAGTCATTTAAAAGTGTACAAATATGGAATTAGGAATAGTAGAGTACACTGAGCCACAGGCTTGGATTTGTTCTGCTATTAAGAGTAATTCTGGGATGCTGCAGATAATCTGACTTCTTCTTAGCTGTCCATTGCATTCGATGATGACACTTGCTCACTGGTTACAGCCACGTTCGCCATCACTAATGAGATATTATATTATTAGTCTCACACACACTCACACATGTGATGAGATGGAGACTTTTGCTTACTTTGTATGAGGGAAAAACCCCTAGAACTGTGGAACATGTATTACAAAGTAATTGTGAGTTTAAATTAAGAAATAAAGTATAATAGAAATAAAAGAAACAATGCGTGTAACAAAATTTTTGAGGTGACTAAGAAATTTAGTCACATTGTGATTTAAAGTCACATTTAAAGTTATAATTGGAGGAAATAAAGTTGCATTTAATAGGGTGTTGATTTGTGAGATATAAACCCAGATAACGTAGTGTTGGCCCAGATCCGGCCCACATCTGGTACACGTGGATCCCGAGGCCGCGATGCTGTTGGTTGGTTGTGAGGTTTAAAGTTGCAAATTAGAGAAACATTCACAACCGAGAAAAAAGTGAAGATGCAATTGTGAGATTGATAAAGTTAAGAGATACAGAGTTATGAAGCGATACAGTCACACAGAGTCACATTTTGAGATTTTCACATTTTGAGTCAAGAAATAGTCACATTTTGAGATTCACAATCATGAGAAATAAAGTCACAATAATAAATAAGACACTTTGCGAATAAGTTAACAACTAATGATTATCACAACGGAAATTAATCAATCAAAAATGTAACTAATCTGAACTTAAGCTGGACTGAGATCATTTTCTGTTCTGCCGAAACAAACTTTGTTGCATTATTCTCTGGAAATATATTTGTATCGGTGTTTTGAAAAGTGCTACAAAAAATGAAGGCGACTTGACTTGACTTGAAGTGAGCTTTAAAGATGCAATTGTGAGAAATAAAGTCACAATTTAAAGTGTGTGATTTAAAGTAACATGCAACGCATAAAATCACCATTGGGTGAAATCTTCACTAATGCAAAAAATGTTATTAATTTAGTTCATTTACTGGAGAAATGTCATCGTCCAGCTCAGCTCAGTGCTCATATAATGCTGACTGTCAATGCAGGAGATCAATAATGTTGCTGGATATGACATTAAATGTCCCCATCTAAGAGTCAGAAGAGTCGAGACAGAAACACCGAGTCCAGGATCTTCCAGACGGTTCCAAGTACTTTAGCAAAGCGAAGGGCTTAAACTCGCTAATGGCACCGAGACCCGTCGGCTCGCTCTGCCACGCGCTCCAATATACAACTCGGGTCAAATATTTACATTAGGACATCTTGAGCTGTGAACGGCTGTTGTGCTGCGGGAGTGTGTGGCCGCACACGTTTCCCCGTGACTGGAGTCTGGAGCTTTAATTAGCAGGTGAAAGTGCTTAAAGGCCAGAGTTTGACAGTGAACACTGAGCATCCCTGAGACATTCCTGCGAGGGTCACTGAGCCCCGTCCTAATCCCTCCCTGTAATTGGGCCGAAGTCTGAAGCCGTGACATCTTACATCTGAGTGTGTGTGTGTGTGTGTGTGTGAGTCACGTCTGCGGCCGTGACATCTTACATCTGAGTGTGTGTGACACGTCTGAAACACGCCTGTGCGCTCATGATATGTGTCTGTATACAGTAACACGGCCCGACACACACACACATGTTCTTTAACAGGTTATCCATCTTCAGCGCTCGCGGATCCAGCGTTTAAAAGCATACTGGATTCATCAGAGTCATTATCTTTCAGCGTGTGTTTATTGGCGTCCTGAATGCAGAAAAATCACAAAACATTCCACACGGGGTCTATTATAAATGATCTCTTAGTTTTTGTATAATTTAATGTGTTTAGATGTCAGTAATATCATTCATCAGTTTCCAGCGAAAACATTTCTACATTTTGAATGAATGCATAATTTTCCTCGGGTTCTTTTCGGGGTTTAAAGTGCAGTGAGAAAAAACAACTCTTGAAGCAAAATCAAATTCAAATTAAAGTGAAGCTTTTCCTCAGCACTTGCAATTGCACACTGTCTACGGCGCTGTTGTGTCATCTGTTATTCATGTCTTCTCACTGCTGCTTTACTAACGCCAGCAATTGTCTTATTTCGAGACGTTATGAAACACTTTAAAACAATGCATTCAGATGATAATGATTTAATCAGTTCAGTCCCAAGTGTTTTCTGCAGGAGTTCTGTCTTAGCTGAGGGAATCAGACAGATAGATAGATAGATAGATAGATAGATAGATAGATAGATAGATAGATAGATAGATAGCTTTGAAGCGCTGAGTTGAGAAGATTTGAAGCTGTTATAGCTACAAAGAGTGGCCAACTCCATATTAAACCCTACGATGTCATTAAAGTTCATGTACATGTAAAGGGAGACGTCCTGGAACTTTTGGCAATCTAGTGTATACACACACAGGTAAAGCCTCGCAGAACAGCAGATCATATGCCTCGCGTCTTAGGAAAACCTTGTTTGGGTTTTGACTTCTATTATGATCCTCGTCAGAATTCACATATTAACTCTGCTTCATCTGATTGATTGGTTTATCAGCCCGAATCAGACGTTATCAGAGCTTTCTCACACATTGTTTTTTCTTTTAAATAAAGTCTGAGTCTATAAAGGCCACACTGAGAGTTTCATTCGACGCCGGTCAGGAGAAGGAAAACCCAAATCAGAAGAGACGAGAGCAGGCGCCGGGCCAGAGCCACACGAGAAACAGAAGATATGAGGAACGTTTGTGCTGTCGTGAGCCAGAGATCCGAGTCCAAGCGGCAACAGACAATAATCCTGGAATCCAAAACACTGAGGCTGGGACGCCCGTTCTCGACCCGGACTGGGTTCTGTCGAGCTTCTCTGAGAGGCTGAAGGAGGACAGCGGAGGAAAACAACATGCGTGAATGACTAAACATATATACGGTAAATACTGAGATCAATAATAATCTTAATTTGGTGAGATGGTAGTTTGCAGTCTTGCAAGTGCTTCGAATGTAAAGCAAAAATATAAATTAACAAACAACAATGATTTTTCTGATTCACAAACAAATGACTCTTATGAACCAGTTCATTTCAGTGAATCAGAACTCTGCTGTGTAATAATGATTCCCCAAATGAATGAATCTTATGAGATGGTTCTTTTAAAGAAGTTACCCGTTTTGACCGGTTTGCAGTTTATTGTACAGCATTAGCACAGTAAGAATATCACTCATTTCGTTTAGAACTGAAATAAACCCACGCAAATCAGAACAGAATTAGAAATCACACACACAACTGAATCGAATCAGGACATCTGTACCCAGATAGCAAACTGACATTGAATCAACGTGGAAACGACGTCTCTCATGACATTGAAACAACGTTGATTTGCTCATCGAATTAACGTTGAACCAACGTCAGACGCGGCATTCTTCAAAGCTAAATGAAATCGAAAATTGGTTTGCTTTCATAACGTTGAAACAACGCGTTGATTTCAAGTTGATTTTCCGTTAGTTTTGAAAGAATGACGCATCCGACGTTGGTTCAACGTTAATTCGATGAGCAAAACAATGTCAGATCAACGTTGTTTCGATCTCATATTTCCACGTTGATTCAATGTCAGTTTGCTATCTGGGTACTGATATATGAATGCCCTGAATGACACACACGAACACACAGCACACCTTTAGACAGTCCATTTCATATAATATTTGTTGCCTGCAAAACCTGACGCACACATTACAACTCAACTCTAAATAGAAATACATCTCGCTCAGTAAACTGCTTTCAACAACAACAACAACAATCTACATCAAAAACTTGCTTTTTCTCTCTGGAAGAACAACATTGCTTGTTTTCCGTCAGATAAATAGAGATCTGTTTTCATAGATTTAGATTTATGATTGGAAAGAAAGCGTTGTATATGTTTGGTCAGACCTGTGAACATGTAACACGCGTGTTTAGTCTGAAGACTACTGTATGTGTGGAGGAATGTGTCGGGTCAGTGTCGCCTGGGTCTCAGTGTCCCCGAACACACGCTACATCTGTGACATCTTGATTTTGTGCATGTTATGAAGATGTTGACCAGCGTCAGGAGGAACCGTTGCATTCCTCTCTTTATGGCGGACATTAACTTCACATTCATCTGCGCAACTCTGGTTTAATCTGGTTCCTTCTTCTCCTTTAAGCACTCAATGCAGGAACATCACGCCAAGGCATTCAAGTGTTTCGCAACTGAATAGTGTTTGAGGTGTGATTATATCTGTGTGTGTCGGGTCCTCAGGGACCTGCTGTGTGTCAGTGATGTCACGTCTGCAGTGTATCGCCGCTAAAGCATTACTTCATCCACGTTTAAAGGGGGGGTTGACTGTGATTTCACTTTTTTCATTTTAAATAGTGTGTAATGTTGCTGTTGGTGCATGAACAGTATCTGCAAAGTTGCAGCGCTGAAAGTTCAGTGTAAACAGAGATATCGTCTTTTAAAAATCAGTCGGCTGTGACGAGCAGGACGAGGGACGTGAGAGCAGCGCGAGAGGACGGCGTGAGGCCGGTGGCGTGAGTGCTAATGAAAGACAAGAGACGTACCGACCGGTCTCGTATCTCTCACAGAGGAGCGGGAGCATAAACGGCCGGTCGAGAGAGAAACAGGCCTGACATCAGTCGTTAATGTCATCAATCGAGGGGCTGCTGGCTTATACTTTCGTTATGTATTTGTTCATTTTACTATTGAAATGTTTCAACGTTCGCCGGTTCCCGCCTCCTTCTTCCCACAACAACAAACCCCGTTAACATTACATTGGCCAACTCATTAGTGAATTACTCCTCATTTGTATTTCTTTCTATATGGGGAATTACAGCATGATACCTGTTCAGTCAGACGAAACTAGGATGGGCAACTTCCCTAACTAGTTAGCATGCCGGAGTCTCGTTCGTTATCGGAATGAACCAGACAAAACGCTCCACCAACTAAGAACGGCCATGCACCACCACCCACAGAATCGAGAAAGAGCCATCAATCTGTCAATCCTTTCCGTGTCCGAGCTTTCCCGTGTTGAGTCACATTAAGCCGCAGGCTCCACTCCTGGTGGTGCCCTTCTGTCAATTCCTTAAAGTTTCAGCTTTGCAACCATACTCCCCCTGGAACCCAAAGACTCGTGGTTTCCCACATGCTGCCCGGCGGGTCATGGGAATAACGCCGCCGGATCGCGGGTCGGCATCGTTTACGGTCGGAACTACAACGGTATCTGATCGTCTTCGAACCTCCGACTTTCGTTCTTGATTAACGAAAACATTCTTGGCAAATGCTTTCGCTCTCGTCCGTCTTGCGCCGGTCCAAGAATTTCACCTCTAGCGGCGCAATACGAATGCCCCCGGCCGTCCCTCTCAATCATGGCCCCGGGTTCCAGAAACCCACAAAATAGAACCGGAGTCCTATTCCATTATTCCTAGCTGCGGTATTCAGCGGCGACGGGCGGCCTGCTTTGAACACTCTAATTTTTTCAAAGTAAACACTTCGAGCACCGAGGACCGGACACCCAGTTAAGGGCATCCGGGGGGCGCCGTGAGGCAGGGGTCCGGGACAGGCGGTGGCTCGGCCCGCTCCCGAGATCCAACTACGAGCTTTTTAACTGCAGCAACTTTAGTATACGCTATTGGAGCTGGAATTACCGCGGCTGCTGGCACCAGACTTGCCCTCCAATGGGTCCTCGCCCATGGGTTTAGGATACGCTCATTCCAATTATAGGGCCTCGAAAGAGACCTGTATTGTTATTGTTATTTCCGACCTCTCCATGTCGGAAATGGGTAATTTGCGCGCCTGCTGCCTTCCTTGGATGTGGTAGCCGTTTCTCAGGCTCCCTCTCCGGTTTCGAACCCTGATTCCCCGTTACCCGTGGTCACCATGGTAGGCGCCGAATGTACCATCGAAAGTTAATAGGGCAGACATTCGAATGAGTCAGAGCCGGAGCTGCACCCGGATGGGTTTTGGATCTGATAAATGCACGCGTCCCCGCTAGGGTGGTTCACATCTCAACACAATTCAGAGATTTCGTCCAGGAGAAATTGCCATCGTTGAAATTCTCTGGAGCAGACGGACTCTACCTATGTCTGTATAGTAGGCCGTGGCACGCAGCGAGAGCACCGGCAACAGCAGTCCGCCCTGCTCGACCCAGTCCGGGCTCCTCGACCGACAGGCAGCCGCCTCCTGCTCCTCCATCAGCCTCAGCTGCTCTTCACTATACTGCAGCTCGTAAAGATAGCCACGAACATCGGATTCGAGCTGCAGAACTTCAAAATCCTCTTCTTCCATATCATGTTTAGTTTCTTCCGTCATTGTCATACTTCCTATCTCCACAGTGCTTAGCTTCAAAAAAACAAGATGGCAGATATTGATTCAGCATCTGCAACTGAAGTCCCACCCACTGATCTGTAATAGGCTTATAGGGTGAGTGGGTCCCACACCCTGGAATAATAATGAGCTAATGTTTGTAGTCTCTAAACATTTTCATGAAATGTGACTTCCTGCTGATTATGATGCAAAGTGACAATTTTTACGTCATAATAAGCAGGAAGTAAACAATTTAAATCCTTATTTCTCCCATCTCAGGGGAAATTCAGGGAATAAGCCATGACCATTCAAAAATATGACTGGGTTTCTAAAGATACAAAGCTTAATGCAAATGGGTGAAGAAGTGTCCCTTTAAATAGTAAAGTAGTATAGCTTTTACAAATGCAGTTGGGGAAGGATGAATTATATATTATATATGGGATATTATATAGGTCTTAATTCCATCTACAACATGTTTGAAAGTTGTTGAAAGTGATTATCATAATGATGTTCTATGAGCACAAAAAAAAACTTTATATGACTTAAAAACACACACACACACACACACACACACACACACATTATATATACTGTATATATATATATATATATATAACTTTGAAAGAGGACGCCACTTCATAACCCAACGTAAACCAGTCTGTTTATCTCGTCTTATGATCCTGTAGATGAATGTAGGTGTATCCTGTAGTAATACACCATGTTTTCCATGGGGATTGTAATAAACGTTCACCACGGTTCAAACGGTTTCCACTCGATCAACTCACACACCAGCTGTCCTGACACGCTTAACCCATAGTAACCCAACCCTTGGGTCAATACACCTTGCAAACACACTTCTAAGATATATCCTGTTTCTCTCTTTATGACCTCTGTGACCTTTGACCTTTACTCTCCCATCATCTCGTCCACACGGCAGCACTGCATCAAAAGGGATTGTGTTTTGAATAGTGCAAATATTAGTCTGCTCCGTGTCTTGGATCAACTCGAACACCTCCAAACGGCCCAGGCTGAAACATGCTGTCAAGTGGATCATTTTTCCACAAGACGAGGAAAGACCAAGGCTTTATTTGTGTTGGTCCAGGCCAGTTCCCACAGTGTCACATACCATAAAGCTCCTGCGCTCCTGTGACGGAGATGAAGCACACGGAGACCCGGTCAGAGAACAACTGGGATCTAAACCTCGGAGAACACGTCAGCGGGACGAGTCTTCAGGACACATGTCTTCTGTGTTCACAGCAAACACACTCTTATCTCCATGCCAGAGACACTGATGACTTCCATAAGTTATGAAGGAAATGACGTCGCTATCATCGCTCTGACTGGCTGATTCGCTACATTACATCTTCAGTATTTCTGCAGCGATAGCTGATCCAGTCAGAACCGTCTAGCTTTCTTTTCACAATAAAAACCTGAATAAACATGCCAAGGCATATGTTTGCTTTTAACACCCATGAGAAAATGGGCTCTGATAATACATCTGAAAAAGCAAAGGGATATGCCACTCTGTTCGACAGAAGAACTATCAGCTGTAGTCTTGTGTTTATGATCATGTTGGCTTCACAAAGACACACTTGTACTATATAAACCTGCATTAATGCTGTCTCTATACTGTTAGAGGATGGATGGATGGATGGATGGATGGATGGATGGAGATATGGATGGATGGAGAGATGGATGGATGGAGAAATGATGGATGGATAGATGGATGGAGAGATGATGGATGGATGGAGAGATGGATGGATGGATGGATGGAGAGATGGATGGATGGAGAGATGGATGATGGATGGAGAGATGGATGGATAGAGAGATGGATGATGGAGAAATGGATGGATAGATGTATGGAGAGATGATGGATGAATGGAGAGATGGATGGAGATACAGACAGACAGACAGACAGATAGATAGATAGATAGATAGATAGATAGATAGATAGATAGATAGATAGATAGATAGATAGATAGATAGATAGATAGATAGATAGATAGATAGAGGGTTTATTCTGAGCATTGCTGGCTCTTAAAGCTCCACTTAACTCCATTCTTCAGGTTTACAGTTCAGCTGATCTCACTTTCTTTCAAAGCTCTTCCACGAAGAAACACTGAGGCGAGTAAAGCTGTAGATCTAAACATTATTGTTAGCGCTGAGGTGATGTGGTCAGGCCGACACACCAGGCTCAGGAGGAAGATGTTTGATCACTGTGTCATAAACAACTGCTGTAGGAGAGCATTAAACACGTCAAAACAGGGACTTTATTTATTTTAGAGGACCTTTCATTCCCTTCTGTTTTCTACTCTACTAGAACAGGTTCTCCTGATTATTCTCCTCATATTCTCCATTGTTGCGGCTCCTCTCTTCCCAGTCTGTCAGTAACGCTCTGTTCACTTCCTGTCTCTATGAAGCCCCTCCTCCTGAAAAGCACACTGTGCTCTGATTGGTCGGCTGGAGCAGTGTGTTGTGATTGGTCGAGCGCTTCGAGTGTGTTTGGGAAATGCTCCGCCCCTTACCATAACCGCCAGTTTGACACACTACTAATTAACTCAACCAGGCCCCGCCCCTTTATTCTGCACATTAATTATTATAATGAGGAATATTGTGACGTGTTCCCGGAAGAAACTCAAGATTCAGGAGTTTAGGAACACTGACACTGATGTAGAGGAGAACTGGAGCAACATCACACACACTCAGGAAATATCAAGATTGACTTAAACATTTATTTTAAATCATGTATTGGAATTAAATAAATCAAATGCTAATTGATCGAATTAATCACATAAATAAATCTTTATGTGACCTGTGAAGCACAGAGGTAATTTCCCAGTCATATACGTAATGAGACAATACTTCTGATGCAGAGTGTGTGTGTGAGGGCAGTGTCACGTGAGCTCAGATTAAGGTGTGTGTGTGTGTGTGTGTGTTTAGTGTTTTGCTCCTGTGGGAAACACCTCCTCACACTCGACGACAGGCGGATCTCTCACTGCACATTCTTTACATCATCGTTATCTCTCTCTCTCAGAGTCTGATCACTTCTGCATCGACACAGCGCTATTCTGGAGGACACACACATCTCTCTATAGGCAGATACACACGTCTTTATAGCTGGCTGTTTCAATTACAGTAATTCACCCCCATGAAAATGAGGATTTGATCTGTTTACTTGCATTAACCAACATCAGAGAACTGTGAACATGTGAATGTTAAACTGAAATATTAACTTTAAATCTCAGGGGTAAATATTTAAAGTCACAGGGGTTCGGCTGACAGAAACGTTTAGGAATCTACAGATGAATTTGAGTCCGATCAAACTCTATTCTGGAAGAGACAGATTTGACATTACTAAGTTCCTCTGAGAACAAGATTTCTACATCTTATAAAAGAATGAATTAAACAGCTCTACAGAAACACTTGTTCTCTATTGGCTGAACAGTTATTCCCGCCCCCAAACACACACCATTGGCTGAGCAAGTGCTGTTACAGTATCACTCAAACACACACACACACACACACACAAACACAGACTGAAGTTTTGTGGTGCTGTTGATGCAGAAACCTGAAAAAACCGAAATCATTGTTCACAGACGAAGAGGATTTGGTGAAGTGATTGATTGTATGTTTTCATCGGCTGGTTGAAAGCTCTGACCTCGGAGAGCGAGATGTCGGATAGATCTTGGCTCTCGCAAAAAATTCAATATAACAGCGGTATTTTGTTGTTTGTATTTTAGCTGATTCCCATAGCTGATGGTATGTCAGTGGAAACCTTTAAAAATATGACCCCATCTCCCATGTTTTCTTTGGCTTTTGGGATAGGCAGCTTTCAAAAGAAATGTAAGGCAGCGTTTGATTGATTCACCGCATTACGCTTTAATGAATACCACATCCAGCTCCGCGAACACACAACCTGCAGATCTACTGAGAGTTTGTGTGCTGTCGGAGACACTCGGATACACACAACCTGCAGATTCAGGTTGTTATTAATTCTAAACCAGTCATTAATTCTTAAGAGAGACTTTAGTGTTTTTTTACACCTGTTAGTTTCTCTTTAAGAAGTTCTCCACTCTTTACCTGTAACTGCACCTGTATAAAAGACACCCGTCCACACACTCAAACACACTCCAACCTCTCCACAATGGCCAAGACCGTAGAGTTGTGTAAGGACATCAGATCAAACTGTAGACCTGCACAAGCCTGGGATGGGGACAGGACAACAGGCAAGCAGATCGGGGGGAAGGCAACAATAGTTGGCACAATCATTGGAAAATGCAAGAAGGTCAAGATGACGGTCCATCTCCCTCGGTCTGGGGCAAGATCTCACCTAGTGGGGCATCAATGATCATGAGGAAGGCGAGGGAGAGGAGAGCTGGGACCACAGTCTCAAAGAAAACCCTTAGTAAAACACTAGCGCACAAGATCCCCCTGCTCAAGCCAGCGTATGTCCAGGCCCATCTGAAGTGTGCCAATGACCATCTGGAGGATCCAGAGGAGGAATGGGAGAAGGTCTGACGAGACAAAAATAGAGCTTTTTGGTCTAAACTCCACTCGCCGTGTTTGGAGGAAGAAGGCTGAGTACAACCCCAAGAACACCATCCCAACCGTGAAGGGTGGAGTGAAACATCATTCTTTGGGGATGCTCTTCTGCAAAGGGGACAGGACGACTGCACCATATTGAGGAGAGGATGGATGGGGCCATGTATCACGAGATCTTGGCCAACAACCTCCTTCCCTCAGTAAGAGCATTGCAGATGGGCCGTGGTCGTATGACAACGACCGGAAACACAGACCCAAGGGCAACTAAGGACTGGCTTCGTAAGAAGCATCTCAAGGTCCTGGAGTGGCCTAGCCCGTCTCCTGAACCCAATAGAATATCTGGTAACACTTTATTTTGATAGTCCACTTTAGACATTCAACAAACTATAAGTAACTTTGCCGCTACATGTCAACTAACTATCATTAGAGTATTAGTAGACTGTCAGCATGATATCTGCAAACACTTTATTTTGTTGGTCCCCCAACAGACATTCAACTGACTGTAGCAACTACAAGTCAACTTGTTCTCCTAACCTGAACCCTAACACCTAACCCTAACCTAACAGTCTACTACAGCCTACTAATACTCTAATGACACTTAGTTGACATGTAGTTAGTAGAATGTCTAAAGTGACTATCGAAATAAAGTGTAACCGAATATCTTTGGAGGGAGCTGAACGTCCGGATTGCCCAGCGACAGCCCCGAAACCTGAAGGATCTGGAGAATGTGTGTATGGAGGAGCGGGCCACGATCCTGCAGTGTGTGTGTGCAAACCTGGTCAGGAACTACAGGAAACACATGATCTCTGTAATTGCAAACAAGGGTTTCTGTACCAAAAATTAAAGTCTGCTTTTCTGATGTATCAAATACTTATGTCATGCAATAAAATGCAAATGAATTACGTAAAAAAAAAGTAATACGATGCGATCATCTGGATTTTTGTTTTAGATTGTGTCACTCAGTTGAAGAGTATCTATGATCAAAATTACAGACTTCTAAATGTTTTGTAAGTGGGAAACTTGGCAGTGTATCAAATACTTTCTCCCCAAATACTTTTTAGGAAATGTGGGTAAAATGGAAAACTTTAAACTTTAACTGGTTTCTTTGGAAGCTTGTTTTCACTATGGAATAAATGACACTAAATATTGCAACTTGTTCAGATATATACTCTCAAAAAAAAAAAAAGAGGAAAAAAGTCTAAAGTGCGAGAAAAGTCATAATTGTGAAAAAGTCATAAATGTGAGAGACCCGGGTGACACCAATGTGTCCCTGAGCAAGACACTTAACCCCTAGTTGCTCCAGAGGCGTGCGACCTCTGACATATATAGCAATTGTAAGTCGCTTTGGATAAAAGCGTCAGCTAAATGAATAAATGTAAATGTAAATGTGAGGTAAAAAGTTGCAATTACAATTTTTATTTGGAATCAAGTGTTAAAACCAATTTACCAACAACAAATTCTTCTAATATATTTAACACAAATATTTATTTTTACAAAGTCATTTGACTCGCGTCATCAGGATGTTGTGTAGCACATCATGGCCTTGGTGAGAGAGGGCTTCAAATGAAGCATTACCAATTATTCATCTATTAATGCAGGCCTTCTGGCTCCTATTGAAACGAAATCATCCCGCTGGATGTATTAAAGCAGGACCACCACCGACAGTGATGCCTGGAGAATAACAGCACAGGTAAAATCACGCGAATAACACATGTTCTCTGGTTGAGAAGGAAACTGTAAAGTGGATTATATTGCTCCTTTATTGAATAATAAAGTCCCTTATTGTTTTGAGAGTCTCTGAGCTGGCAGCGAGATGAATTAAAACGCTGGGCAATAAAGTCTTAAAGTGTTGTGCTGTTGTTCGGGATGCCTGTTGATGCAAAGCTGCAACACATTAGTGTGCTTTTGTTTTCTTTAAACGAGTGTGTTTCGCGCTGCCCGTGTTCAATGCATTCCTATCATCAACAGCGGAGCCTCATCATCTCCAGATGCTTTCCGTTCAAATTAACATGTGGTTCTAACTTACCTTCGCTATGACTCGCATACATACCTGGGTTGCAAATTAATTCTTTTATTTCACTTTGGGATCGTACAGATGTTTGAAAATGGCTGGAATTCAAAAAGAAATGATCTGGGCCTGAGTGCGAACTCTAGAAATATCTATCAGCAGTCAAAAACTGAGGACTGAACACTTTCTGATAACCTTGAAACTCGCTGGATTTCACCTAAAAAGGCTGCTTTGAGTTCAGGATGCGTTTAGCAGGAACACAGAATCAATCTCAAATTAAAAGCATAAAGAAATGACCAAGAATGTCTCTGTTTATTTTTATCTGGAAAAGAAGCAAATTAGATATTCGGTAAGCGTTTACAAATTTGGCCGGGTCCCAATCATGCTGAAACGGTCACAGTACACTGGAACGTGTGTGTGTGAGCACACAACAAGCACAAGAGATGCAAAAAGAGCATGATGAAGTCACACACACTGTGAAGAACACAGCAGAAGTGATGCGGTCGAGGGCACATCACTGCATATGTGACCCTGGACCACATGGGTTAATTTATATTTAATTGAGATGTTTCTGTCATCTAAAAGCTGAATAAACAAGCTTTTCATTGATGTATGGTTTGTTAGAATATGATAATATTTGGCTGAGATACAGCTATTTGAAAGATATACAGATATTTCGATCTGGAATCTGAAAAATCGAAACATTGAGAAAATCGCCTGTAGAGTTGTCCAGTTATGTTCGCAATTGGCTTTATGCCCAGCTGCACTACTTCCTGAACTTAAGCCAGCTCCTTGTTTCCTGTCTGCCATTATTGGACACATTGATTAATTCAGGTGTGCCCGACCTCAGTAGTCACAGCAACAATAATCAGACACACCTGCATTAATCAAGCTTGCCCAATAGTGGCAGACAGGAAACAAGGAGCTGGCTGAAGTTCAGGAAGTAGTGCAGCTGTGCATAAAGCCCATTGTGCTGCATTCACTCACAAAAATAAATGTTTAATATGCTCACGGTAGGAAATTTACAAAATATCTTCATAGAACATTATCTTTCCTTAATATCCTAATGATTCTTGGCATAAAAGAAAAATCAATGATTTTGACCCACACAATGTATTGGTGGCTATTGCCACAAATATAGCCGAGACTGGTTATGTGATCCAGGGTCACATATATGGAGTGTGTTCAGGTAATATGCGGATCTCCATTCATCATCATCTGCCATCTGTCTTCATCTCTGCGGGTCCCGCCCAGCCTCAAGTCTCCTTCATCATCCAGCACTAAGTCTCCTCTGGCTCCACCATGGTCTGTCATCCTTCAGGCTCCACCGGGCTCCTCTTTCCCTCCAGTTTCACAACAATCCTCAGTCACACCAACTCAGCCCAGGTCTGCCAAGCCCATGCCTTCACCTCAGAGACATGCGGCTCCACCCTGGATCTCCGTCCCCTCAGCTCCATCTGGGTCTCCGCCTTCCACGTCTCCACCTTCCTCAGTTAGCCTGGATCCATCATGGATCATCTCTCCATTGGCTCCACCCTGAGTCTCCGCCCCCTCAGCCTCGCTTGGGTCTCCGCGTTCCACGTCTCCACCTTCCTCAGTTAGCCTGGATCGGATCGTCTCTCCATCGGCTCCACCCTGAGTCTCCGCCCCCTCAGCCTCGCTTGGGTCTCCGCGTTCCACGTCTCCACCTTCCTCAGTTAGCCTGGATCGGATCGTCTCTCCATCGGCTCCACCCTGAGTCTCCGCCCCCTCAGCCTCGCTTGGGTCTCTGCCTTCCACGTCTCCACCTTCGTCAGTTAGCCTGGATCCATCATGGATCATCTCTCCATTGGCTCCACCCTGAGTCTCCGCCCCCTCAGCCTCGCTTGGGTCTCCGCCTTCCACGTCTCCACCTTCCTCAGTTAGCCTGGATCGGATCGTCTCTCCATCGGCTCCACCCGGTGTTTCCCTCGCCAGCCCCTCCTCGGTCACGTCTCTCTGGCTTTACGGCCTTAAAGCGTTGTGCTGCTTAATATTCATGAGTAAACTTGATACTACTTAAAAGTTTGTGTCAGTAATAGAAAATAGAAAATAGTTTTATTGATCAAGGGTGCATAAACTTGAACAAATACGACAGTCAACAACAGTTATAATGTTACAAAACTTTGTTTCAAATAAAAGCTGTTCATTTGAACTTTCTATTCATCAAAGCCCTGAAAAATTCGCCCTGAAAAATAAAATGCATCACGGTTTCACAAAAATCTGAACTGTTTTCAACATTGATAATAATCATAAATGTTTCTTGAGCATCAAATCATCATATCATGTGACGCTGAAGACTGGAGTAATGATGCTGGAAATTCAGCTTTGATCACAGGAATAAATTACACTTTACTATATACTCGCATTGAAAACAGCAGATTTACATTAATATTTCAGTTTTTACTGTATTTTGGATCAAATAAATGCAGTCTTGGTGAGCAGAAGAGACTCTTTCAGAAACATATTTTAATTACAAACTTTTGTCCACCAGCATAAGTTTTATGTTTGTTAAAGTAAATGAAAATAGAAAAATGTTGCCATGGCGAGCTTTTATATATATGTTTTATTTCTAGCAAAATAGTTTTTTGTGGTTGAGTTTCAGTTAACTATAATAACCCTGCTGGCTAGTTCATCTCTCAGCTGAGCTGGATAAAGGCTGTATATTGTGTTACTGTTTTCATTTCCAAAGAGAGGATTTCTCCCTTGGTAAAATTCACAACGCAAATCTCTTGTATCCACAATAAAACACCTGGAAAAAGAAACTGTCCATTAATCTTTGCCGCCCCAAAATCCGAGCTTTAAACTGCACTCATCCCTGCCGCGCATGCGAGTGTTTCTGAGTAACCTCGCGGGTTGTTTTCAGGTCACTGTGGTCGAGTGCTCTCTTAATTGAATTTCTTGAGTGCTTTGTTTAATATGCAGCCGTTAAACGTCTATAAATAGAGCCCTGGATGCGATGACCTCATCTTTTCCGGTTTCACTGCTCAGGATCGAGGATATTATATAGCAGAAAGCTCTTATCATCCGCTGTAAACAATAAAAGAATTAGGCTATTTGATAGTGTTCGCGTGGATGTAAATGTTAGCCTTAAAACAGTTGTATTAGATCATGGAGTGGGCTACAGTAACCAATGGCCACAGTAACTACTGTAAACACTGCGTTTGTCCTAGCGATTCATGGAATCTATTAGCACACGGGTCTGATGTGTGCTCGGGTTTCAGGACACACTTCTCTAGTAGGTTTTACAAAACTCATTAAAGGTTTCGAAGGAGTATTTATGGCATTAATTAGCATGAAACAGTCAGATCTGCTCTTTTACTTTGATAACAACACTGAGACAAATAGGCTATTTTTAGTTCATGGTTGTTGCTTTGGCTTCTTTTGGCCTGATCTCTGTTGGCACGGATAAAATATACATCGCAAAAACATAATTCTTATAGGGCTGTTCACACACAGCTTACACTGTAAATTTTATTGTGGTTTTAACGGTAAAAGATGCTCAGGTGAAAAACTGTTAATCGGTGAATGGAATGTATTGTAATAGATAAGATAACTGTATATAGAACTTACTGTAATGTATTTTACTTTAAAATCATTAACCATTCAATTTAACATTTGTGAAAGTGAAAAAGAACAAGTCATTGTATAATTTACAGTTTAAAACCATAAATTGACATTCCCAAAATTCCCTGCGCGACACATTTGATGTATTTTTGTTGAAATAACCGTTTCTTCATAGTTTTTATTATTATTTTTTTCTAATCGGATATGTACATTAGGGTTTTATGTTACATTTAATGTTGTTACATTAATGTTTATTGCACGTGTAACACTGTTAAAGTTGTCATACAACACACAAGGGTTCTATTTCTCTTAATGTACAAAACTCGGTTCGACTCTAGGAGGATAGAAGTAATTTTAGGCCAAATACTGTAAATCAGCTAACAGCCAGCACATTTATTGGACATAAAAACTCAACCAATGCTTCAAGTGCAAAATTATATATTGAGGTCTCTGAAATGAAGGAATAAAATAATCCCTGTCGACATTTGTTAAGACATCTGCTTTACAATGCTTATGATAAACATTACAATGCTCATGATAACTTTTGTGAACTCTACAATAAGTAAATCCACTTCACCAGCTAATCACTCCTCGACAGCGATGCCATAGAAATATACAGAGCGAACGCAAAAACGGAAGTTCAAAGACAATGATCTAAAGATGACGGCGCCCATGTTTCTCTGGTGCATAAGGTGTATAACACAACTCATTTACAATTTTCTGAACTTTAGTCAGTTAAAGTACATTGACTAAACAGTTATCTTAACAAAAAACTCACCAATGTTCACAGAAGCTTTTCAACATCAAGGGGAATTCCTTTTTGAACCAACTTCATAAATCTTCGGAAAGGTTTAAACTCTTTTCTTTCAGAAATCACGCATTTGTATGCACTTCAAAAGCAGCGCTTGGTCACCTCGAGATATCAGCTATATCAGTCTTCTTCTCTCTATCTTTACTTCTCAGTCCACAAGTTCATGTAGCGACCCCTACAGGGAAACTACGCTACTGCATATATTTAGCAATAATGTGTTAAACTCTGGAGGGTTACAGTTACACACGTTTATAATTTCATGTGTTATCATGATGGTGTTTAGTGTGTGTGTGTGTGTGTGAATGACAATCTGCAACTTATATTTATTAGTAATAACTTTCGTGTGGAAAAGCTCTCATGTGACTGTCATCTTCACTGTGATCGGTGGTTGTCAGTCATTAGTACTTAATTAGATCGGAAAATTAACATTATATCAGGTAATGAAGTACTATTTTTACTGTTAATATAAGTCTGTAAATCCTTAAATGTTGCTGCCGTATTTTTTTGGTAAATTTCTGGGAACCACAGCTACCATTTTTTTTTACCGTAAATTTAACCGAATGTTTTGTACAGTCAAAGCTCTGCCAGTCCAATGAGACAAAAGATAAATTCTCAAAAATAAATAAATAAAATTTAACTTTCTTATGAAACATATTTATCTTCTTTTAAGAATTTTTCCGTATTTTAACTGGGAAACAATCGACAAACAGATTAATCAACAAACTTTAGAAGTCATTTTGGTACAAACTAACAGGGTAAAGTTTGTCTGAATCATAAGTTACTGAATATTAACTTTTTTTTTTGTATAATTGTTATATATCACAGCCAAACAAATATTCAGCACAACACTCTTGCCTACTTAAAACCATGAAACAAAATTCTGACTAATAAGCACACTATCACCCTCAGTTGAGCACGGTGAGCTCATGTTCTCTGGCTCGTCTCTGAACGCGTTTATGAGAGGGATCTGCTGTGTGTTTTTGTGTATGAACCAGCAGCCGTGCGTATTTATATTAGCTGCAAACCAACTTCAACTGTACATTCCACATAGGTGAACAACTCTTGGCTGTGGGCATGAATATTTCAAAGCTTACAACAAAATCAACCACCAATGTCCAGTGCAGTGAACGCTGCCATATGTGCAAAACATCCTGCAACTAATATAACGATGCCTGAATTATGTTTTCAACCCCAAAGCATATTCTTGAAGAAGACTCTCGAGAGGAACCAGAACCACAGCCATTAATAATGATCTGACGACTTTCTTCAGGTTTTCATGTCGTGTTTATGAACATGAGGGTGTGATGATAATAATAATATAAGGTGAAATGCTGTATCCATCAACTATAGCAACACATTTGCACATGAGTGATTTGATGCACATTCCACCTGTTGCTTAATGAGATGTTTTGTTTCTAGATGTGATTGTATCAGAACTCTGCAGTTCTTGGCAGCTCCTATTTCCCTGTTTCATGTTTTCTTTCTTTCTTTTTTTATTATGGGTTTCAGCTGTGTCAGAAATGTATATCACAGATTCAGTTAATTTACAAACAGATGCCATGACATTACAGTAACCAGACCAAAATAAAATAATTATATAAAACAAGTACATATAATTAGGTTTCAAGTTTTCGTTTTTCTAACAATATCTCGGTGGTTATTGAATACTTCTGTCCTTGGCCCCATTGGGTTTATTTTCTCATGTGTTCTTTGCAGATAAATGATGCGAGACTGTTGTAAGCAAACAGATCTGTTGTGTGAGGACACTGGGAAGCGAGCGGATCTACAGGAATAAAGGAACACGGACACAACAGGATATTTAGATCGACTGGAACGTGATGCTGTCTGCACAAATACTGTTTTGCATTCAGAGAGAAAAAAAAACGGTCATAATTTCAAACAGATGAACTTAATCTCTATACTGTTGCCTCTACAAAATAAGCATGGCATTCACATGAAAGATTCCCAGTGCAGCTTTCCAGCCATTCCAGATTGTAAAAGTAAGTATTTTATGGCAGGTGTTGGTTTGAACAGAAGGGCCAAAAAGCCTTTTGTCAGAGTCTCTCTCCCTCCGCTTTAGTCTGTGATAGCATCAGCTCGACCAAAGAGAGGGAGAGTCGGCCCAGTGCTGGTGCGAGCGACGCCATCATCAGCTCGACCAAAGAGAGGGAGAGTCGGCCCAGTGCTGGTGCGAGCGACGCCATCATCAGCTCGACCAAAGAGAGGGAGAGTCGACCCAGTGCTGGTGCGAGCGACGCCATCATCAGCTCGACCAAAGAGAGGGAGGGTCGGCCCAGTGCTGGTGCGAGCGACGCCATCATCAGCTCGACCAAAGAGAGGGAGAGTCGGCCCAGTGCTGGTGCGAGCGACGCCATCATCAGCTCGACCAAAGAGAGGGAGAGTCGACCCAGTGCTGGTGCGAGCGACGCCATCATCAGCTCGACCAAAGAGAGGGAGAGTCGACCCAGTGCTGGTGCGAGCGACGCCATCATCAGCTCGACCAAAGAGAGGGAGAGTCGGCCCAGTGCTGGTGCGAGCGACGCCATCATCAGCTCGACCAAAGAGAGGGAGAGTCGACCCAGTGCTGGTGCGAGCGACGCCATCATCAGCTCGACCAAAGAGAGGGAGGGTCGACCCAGTGCTGGTGCGAGCGACGCCATCATCAGCTCGACCAAAGAGAGGGAGAGTCGACCCAGTGCTGGTGCGAGCGACGCCATCATCAGCTCGACCAAAGAGAGGGAGAGTCGGCCCAGTGCTGGTGCGAGCGACGCCATCATCAGCTCGACCAAAGAGAGGGAGAGTCGGCCCAGTGCTGGTGCGAGCGACGCCATCATCAGCTCGACCAAAGAGAGGGAGAGTCGGCCCAGTGCTGGTGCGAGCGATGCCATCATCAGCTCGACCAAAGAGAGGGAGGGTCGGCCCAGTGCTGGTGCGAGCGACGCCATCATCAGCTCGACCAAAGAGAGGGAGAGTCGACCCAGTGCTGGTGCGAGCGACGCCATCATCAGCTCGACCAAAGAGAGGGAGAGTCGGCCCAGTGCTGGTGCGAGCGACGCCATCATCAGCTCGACCAAAGAGAGGGAGAGTCGGCCCAGTGCTGGTGCGAGCGACGCCATCATCAGCTCGACCAAAGAGAGGGAGAGTCGACCCAGTGCTGGTGCGAGCGACGCCATCATCAGCTCGACCAAAGAGAGGGAGAGTCGGCCCAGTGCTGGTGCGAGCGACGCCATCATCAGCTCGACCAAAGAGAGGGAGAGTCGACCCAGTGCTGGTGCGAACGACGCCATCATCAGCTCGACCAAAGAGAGGGAGGGTCGACCCAGTGCTGGTGTGAGCGACGCCATCATCAGCTCGACCAAAGAGAGGGAGAGTCGGCCCAGTGCTGGTGCGAGCGACGCCATCATCAGCTCGACCAAAGAGAGGGAGAGTCGGCCCAGTGCTGGTGCGAGCGACGCCATCATCAGCTCGACCAAAGAGAGGGAGAGTCGACCCAGTGCTGGTGTGAGCGACGCCATCATCAGCTCGACCAAAGAGAGGGAGGGTCGGCCCAGTGCTGGTGCGAGCGACGCCATCATCAGCTCGACCAAAGAGAGGGAGAGTCGACCCAGTGCTGGTGTGAGCGACGCCATCATCAGCTCGACCAAAGAGAGGGAGGGTCGGTTTACCAGATGAATGACAGAAGAGTGTGCAAGAGCAGAAATCCTCACTTCAGTGGACACACACACACACACAGACAGACACTATCTGATGCACACGAGAAACTGATCCTGACGTAAAGTTACAGGAAGAAATCTGCCAACACTTTACAGTAAGGTTCCATTAGTTGAAGCATTAACTTAACTTCATTTTTTGTAACAATTAGCAATGGTATTTATTACTGATAGTTCATGTCAGCTCAGCCAAGGCAATGCTGGACTATCTGGAGCATCTGGCTCGGTTCCTGGACATGCCTGTGTCTGCCGTTCCAGCACCAGAGCCAGTGTTTGTTTCTTTGTTTGTGTCTGTCCTTGTGGCCATTACTGTTCTAGTGGCTGTTCCTGAGCCGGTGTCTGCTGTTCCAGAGCCGGAGGCAGAGCCAGTGTCCGTTCCAGAGCCGGAGGCAGAGCCAGTGTCCGTTCCAGAGCCGGAGGCAGAGCTGGTGCCCGTTCCAGAGCCGGAGGCAGAGCCAGTGCCCGTTCCAGAGCCAGTGCCTGTTCCAGAGCCAGTGCCCGTTCCAGAGCCAGTGTCCGTTCCAGCACCAGAGCCAGTGTTTGTTTCTGTGTTTGTGTCTGTCCTTGTGACCATTACTGTTCTAGTGGCTGTTCCTGAGCCGGTGTCTGCTGTTCCAGAGCCGGAGGCAGAGCCAATGCCATTTCCAGAGCCGGAGGCAGAGCCAGTGCCCGTTCCAGAGCCAGTGCCTGTTCCAGAGCCAGTGCCCGTTCCAGAGCCAGTGTCCGTTCCAGCACCAGAGCCAGTGTTTGTTTCTGTGTTTGTGTCTGTCCTTGTGACCATTACTGTTCTAGTGGCTGTTCCTGAGCCGGTGTCTGCTGTTCCAGAGCCGGAGGCAGAGCCAATGCCATTTCCAGAGCCGGAGGCAGAGCCAGTGCCCGTTCCAGAGCCAGTGCCTGTTCCAGAGCCAGTGCCCGTTCCAGAGCCAGTGTCCGTTCCAGCACCAGAGCCAGTGTTTGTTTCTGTGTTTGTGTCTGTCCTTGTGGCCATTACTGTTCTAGTGGCTGTTCCTGAGCCGGTGTCTGCTGTTCCAGAGCCGGAGGCAGAGCCAATGCCATTTCCAGAGCCGGAGGCAGAGCCAGTGCCCGTTCCAGAGCCAGTGCCTGTTCCAGAGCCAGTGCCCGTTCCAGAGCCAGTGTCCGTTCCAGCACCAGAGCCAGTGTTTGTTTCTGTGTTTGTGCCTGTCCTTGTGACCTTTACTGTTCTAGTGGCTGTTCCAGAGCCGGAGGCAGAGCCAGTGCCCGTTCCAGAGCCGGAGGCAGTGTTTGTCTCTGTGTTTGTGTCTGTTACAGTGTTGGTGTCTGTTCCTGAACCGGTGTCTGGTCGTGAGCTGCCCTGGCCGCCCGTTGGACTCTCTGTTTTGCCCTGGCCGCCTGAAAGATTCTTTGTTTCGCCTGGCCGCCCGATGGACTCTCTGTTTTGCCCTGGTCCCCGGTTAAGCCCTCACCCCTTGTTCCTGTCTCCCTTCATGGACCTGGCCCACCATCCCTCCCCCTGATCCACCATCGTTCCACCTCCCTCCTGAATTCTTGTGTTGTGTCTTACTTGTTGTGGAGCATCTGGCTCTGTAGGGGGGGGGTTATGTCACTAGAGGTCCTCGTTCTTACAATGTCTTTTACATTTGACTTCATTTCCCAGCATTCTGTCTGTCACTCATCAGTTCATTGCACTCAGCTGTTTCCCATCACCTTGTTAGAGTTTGTCTCAGCTGTTTCCCATCACCTTGTACCATGTCTGTTTTAGTAGTGTTATGGATTCCATAATTTGTGTCACACCACTTCAGGTTTGTGGTTGTTCTAGTTCCTGTTTTGTTTATTGTTTTGATGGTTTTATGTGGATTGACCCCTGCATGTTAACAATGAGTTTGGATTACCCTTTAATTAAAAGAACTACTGCTCTTGGATTATCTGCTTCCCGTGTGGTTTACATGACAGTAAATCTGTGGTTTAGCCGAATGTGTATGTGAAATTTCAGCTCAAGATACCAGACATTTATTATAGTTTGTCAAATTTGCCCCTTTTTGGGTTTGAGCAAAAATATGCTTTTGTCTGTCCCTTTAAATGCAAATGAGCTTTCGCTCCGCCTCTGTCCCGAAGAGGGCGGAGCCTTCACACTAGCTTCAGAGACTCCGGCAATCACAGCACAGGCCAATCTGACTGATCCAGGATCAGGAGTAACAGCAGCTTTAGCTCCGCCTTCCGGAGAGACTCAGGGAGAGCTGCACTGTTACACGTTTCTGAATGTTAGCGGAGACGTTTGTGTAGTTGTTGTGGAGTTACACTGATCATCTCATCATCATGTTGAACTCTTCCACAAGTGTCCACAGTTCCTGAGACAGTGTTTATAAGACAGCGGTCACATGTTCTGCTCAATAGTGTTCAGTGTCGTCTGTGCTGACCACAGAACAGTTTCAGGCTCAGCTGGATCTTCTCCAGTGCGTTACAACTGGGCTCTGTTGGCGTCGAACGATGCCATCATGTGGATCCTTTCAACACGTGAACCTGCACACAACTGAGATGTGTGTGTGTGTGTGTCAGCTGAAGATCACAGGAGGACAGTGGACAGAAGAGCTCAGGTTAATGTGAGGAAACACTGCATGTATTTGAGGAACTGTGATGTAACGCTGTTTCCTCTCGTGTGGAAGTTGAGCTTCACATTAACTGTGTTTTCCTACTGTTACCAAGTGAAAAGCAGGACAACTGACGTTCACACACACATGACATCATGGAAAACTGGGCATGGGTCTTTCTCTCACAACGAGTCGAGAGTCCAGGGATCCATCAGTCTAAAAATACAGTTTCTATCGCGCATTCCTCACATACTTTCATCTCTAAACCTTGTGATTCAAGTGGCATTTAAGCTGGTTTGATTAGACTATGAAGTGGAAAAGCACTGGTACTTCAGCATGGATTAGTCATCAGCTGCTTCTAATAAAACGTTCAAACGATCTTGTTTTATCTGGCCGGGGGAGTTTCTTGGCAGAGCCGTGCGTTACATACTTACCTATTTACCTGGTATGTATACTGGCAAAACAAACTCTTAAAGAGGAACATGGAAAGAGGAAAATGACCATTCATGACCATTTGTCATGAAGTTTCATAAACCGCAATGAGGTTATCATATCAGTGACCCCGTGTGCTTTTGCAAGCAGGACCAAAATCCAGAGACATCACAGAAGAAATAATGCATTTATTGTGTGTACCTTTACAGCAGAATCAACATGACTGAAGATATGAAGTTTTGTTAAATGAAAATGTGTCAAAATGAAGTGAGTTTGAGCTTAAAACAAGAACAAATATTTGCTAATCGAGTTCTGAACTATAAGGGGAACTGAACCCTTTCGCAGGGAGTTTGATTGACAGGCGATCTGACCAATCACAACCCGCCATCCGCCGAATCTGCGTTTATTGTCCGATAAAGCAGTCCGGAGAGTTAGTAGATTAGCGTTGGAGGGTTAGAGCGTACTGACGTCTTTCTGCACTTAAAACAACATTCCTTCTGATGTTCTTTCATGTTTATTTGATGCTGTAAATTAACTAGAAGTACGAGATGATCGGTTCACTGGCGGCTTTAACTGAGCGATCTGTCAGACACTTTAAAGAGCATCAAAATGGTATTTATTGTACAAGTTGAGACTTTGTTTCATATCAAAGGTGAGCTGGTCTGTCTTGTGTCAGTGTGTTGTCAGTGTCTCTGCTCCGCGTCGTGTGTTTCACCACACGAGGACATGATGTGGCTCGTCGGATATAGCAACAGTAACTAAAGGGGGCGGGTCTTTGCGAAAGGTCAATTGACCCCATTGGATTACTGAAATACATGAACTTTTGCATGATCTTCTAATGTTTCGAGTTGCACCTGTGTGTTGGAGAGACTCACTTTGACTACATCACTGCATCTGAGCGCTTTATGTCTTCCCCATCACATACTTGAGTAATCATCATACATTTGGCATCATTCAAAAACAAACACTTGAATTCGTCCTTTTGAAATTGAACACCGTGTTACAAGAAACGGGAGCTTTACAAGCTTTAGCAACTTCAGTTTTGCTTGGTTAGACAGGTTTTTGACATACTTTTTTGTTTTTTGTGTAATGTAAAATATCTATTTTTTATCAAATAAAAGAAAATGTTTAGTTAAGTTAATTTGCATTAGAGTAAACTTGAACAAAGCAAAGTATTGATGAAATAATTTAGTTTGAGTTCAGATCTGTGCACACTGAAATATTACACTCATGATCAATGTGACTGTTACACCCGGAGAATTGCAAGAGTAGATGAGTGTGACTGTAGCAGAAGCTGTCCTGCCGTCGAGAACACACACTCGAGAGGAAGGGATGATGAACTCACCGCTCCTGCGCTGTGTGTGTGTGTGTGTGAGAGAGGAGGGATGAAGATCCGGCTTCCTCACGCTGGAGTCGTGCGTCGTCTTCACTGCTTTCATTCCCTGTCCCCGTCTGTCCTGCACAAACACACACCAAAACACACGTTTTATTCAGCATGCCAGGGGCGCTTCACATTCACGTCAGCGTAACGGACCCACAAATGATCATCTTTCACAGCTATCGTGTGGATCACAACATGCTCAAGCTGCTCTTTTCCATACAATGAAAGTGAATGGTGACCAAATGAATAGTGTCGTATTGACTACTTTATGTTGCTTTTATCATGATTGTGTTATGTTTTGAGCCCTACATCATTGTTGTTTTGTTTTTGTTTGTTTTTTTGGACCCCATTCACTCTCATTGTGTGCTTGAACAATCTGCATTTGTGTTCCACAGAAGAAGGAAAGTCAAACAGGTTTGAAACAACATGAGGATGAGTAAATAAAGAGAAAATACTAATTCATTGTTGTGTCATTTACTGGACTATCTTTGATTGTGTTAGGATAGGATTGGATTAGCCTTTATTGTCTCCTAATGGAGAAATTCATCTTTGGCCTTCGGGACACAGATGTAACACAGTATACATTATACATAACACACAAAACATGAATTACATAAATACAAATTATATTAATGTTAAAAATTATTGTCACACCCGACATGATTAACCTAATTAATGTCACACTCATTCACTCAGTGTTCACTCATAAAAATAAAGGTTCTTTATTGCCATTGAAGAACCTTTAACATGCATGAACCCTAAATGTTCTTTAGATTATTATTATGTAGATTAAATGTTCTTCACATTGAGAATGGTTCCTCTAAGAACTGCTCAGAAGTTAAATCTTGGGTTATTGTTTCCTACCCAAATCCTGGGTTGAACCTTTCGGGTACATTTTCGGGGATATTTTTTCAGTGTTTGGGTAGTTTTTATGGTACCCCGATCCTGGGTCAAACGTAACAACCCAGGGGTTGAGTTATGTCTGGCGGGTGTTTATCGACCTCTTCCGGAGAGAGCAGTGCGGCTCCATCAGATTTTATTTTACCTATAAATTGATTATTGTTCTGTATATCGTTTAATTTTACGCAATGTGAGTCACCTCAACGAGTGTCGCGTCGGTCTTCTCGCGTGATGGACACGCCTGATGCCTTGCATAACGCTTTATGATTTTATTTCAAAAAACGACACAGAATATAAATCCTTAGAAAGTTAAATATGTTCTCAGAACTGTCCGCTGAAAAATAGTTGCGGATTTAAGTTAATATGTAAACATTTATTAATGCATGAAGTAAAATTATAATAATTTTAAAAAAATCAACCGAGTATGATGGGCTAAATCAACCCAATTTGCTGGGTAAAATGAGCCCAACATGTGTCCTAGAGTGTTCTGAAGGGAACCAGAAAAGGTTCTTGTACAGCATCACACCCTTATGGGACTGAACGAGGCCAAAGAATGTGTTTCTGAATTTGTTTGCTATTGATTTTCCTTGAAGCGAAAAGATATTCAGAGACTGAAGCCTCACTTTTAGTTCACGAAGCAGAAGCTCACTTAATTCTCCCTTCATTTACAGAGCTCATAATGAGTGGATCTTAAACACACACACACACATGCGTGGAGTGTTCGGTAGCTCTGAGCGCCTCCTCAGTGTGTCCTTGTAAAAAACAAGGCCTTCGGTTTCCTTTCCACGAGCCAAGACTTCTTTACACACCAACTACAGAAACAAACCGCATAGGGCACTCCAAACACACAGCTCTGTTTTCTTTAATAAGCTGTGTTTTCAAAACCACTAAGATGTCTGAAGGACATTAATTCCCTAAAGATGTCACGGCTTGTAAAAATACTCTTGTTATCAAAACCACGACTGCCAATTTATTGCACATTTGACACGCCAAAGAGCCACAGTGTTGATAAAGCCTCTGAAATAATGGAGTATAACGGTCAAATGCATACGGTGTAGAAGGATTATGCTTTATAAATGAAACTGGTTATTCGTTCTAACTTGACAATATGTTTCGCTAGTTAAGAATGTTTCAGACGGGTGTGTTTTGACCTGGCTTGTATAACTGTACAACAGAATTGACTTGGACAGAATTAGCCGAGGCCTCCGTCCCACACACACTGAAGACAGAGTCTTAACTGATGGGCAAGCCTTCAAAGCCCGAGTCCCGATGCGATCCAGCGCTCAGAGATGAACACTGGAAACACAAGACCGGGAATAAAACATGACACACACTGATGATGAGCGCTGATGAAGGATAGTAGCGTCAGACAGGCGGTCAGAGAGTACACACACTTCTGGAGAAAGGATGCTTAACTTCTGTTTATAGCACACCCATAGCTGGCATATTTCTCCTCATTACTTTAGGAATTATTCATTCTTTCACATTTGCATTATGTGCAGTTTGAGAAGTAATTTGTTATTTTGATGCATAAATTGCACTTGTCCACATCCATATGCAGTCAAACCAAACTATAGTGTCCTGCACACACTAGTCAAAAAACAAATTATATATATATATATATATAAAGTGTCTGAATAATAACTTTTGGTTTGTCTGTGTGTGTATAAACAGTATATATTAGATACTAACATGTGTGTTAACAAGCCGTTTGGATGACTGAGAGCTGAGGCGTCCGAGAGATCTGATCTGAGATCAGTGTGCGGCGGGAGTGATCATGTAAATGCATTTAGATTGTGAGGTTATTAAAGTCCCTGTTGGTTTAATGATCAGCTGTCCCAATTCTTCTGTCCATATACTGTACAAAAAACTAGTTAAAAACTTAGTTTTTTCGCCTAGTTGAATCTTGTATAACTTTAATAACGAAGGTTCATTTGGTTGAAATATTTTGATGAGTCTAACATTGTCCCTATAAATATTATTGAAATATAGGTGTCTGACATAACTCCTATTTGGAAATGAGTAAAATGCAGCCGCTTTCATGAATGAACTCATTTGTCGGCAGTTGTGTGTGGTGTGTTTTCTTTTCTCCTGTCATTTTTAATCACGTCTCCATTTCCTTCTCTTCTCCCCTTTATTTCACACTGACCACCAGTCGAGTTGAGCATCTGCCAGATTAACGGGAGGCTTTCATTGCTGGCTTTATTTGTGTTGGGGAAACTCCAGGACTTCCAGGGACGAGTTTGAGAAAGAATTAACACACTGATGATTTTACTCTATTTACTATATAAAGACCCAATATTGGCCGTCGGTGTCTACTAATCTACTCCTCTGCACTACTGCATTATAATTGACTTTATTATACATTTTTTTTAACCATTATGAGGATATACTGTAAAATAAAAAAATATATATATCAAATTGTTTTTGATTCAGCAAGATGAGAATAAATTCTTAATTTGAGGAATTAAAGCCAATAAAATCAAATCAACATGAAATACACAAAATAATAATTGAAAGACTGCTAGAAAACACACACACACACACACACACACACATTGTTTCTCTGCCTTCCACAAAAAAAGACAGAAAAGTAGTGAATTAGAATAAAAATAGTAATGGTGTTTTGGCTAAATATACACCAGCAAAATCCATACAACAACTGAGCGAAGAAACAATAAAGAGTCTGACGACAGGTTGTGTATTGAACAGGAATGTAAACCTGCGCTTCTGAGGAACGGCGTGTTTAGTGACGGACTGATCAGAGGTATTGTGTGAATCTGAAATCTGTTGATCTGTTAGGAAAGAGTGTATCCTAAAGTAAACACACACAGCCAAAGCAAAAAGGTGTCATACAAGTTGTTGAATTACTTTCCAACAGAAGATTTGGCAGGATTTAGAGCTTTTGCCATTCTATAATAAACAATGGCATGGGTATATTGAAAATATTTACTTAATTCTGCAAAGTGACTTATGGCAACAAGTGCTGCTAAACAGAATGTCAGGAGTGTTATGGCGTCAGGTACCAGCGCCTGTGTAAATACTCTCTGTGCTGTTGTTTATAGGAAAGCCCGTCTGGCTTCAGCTCTGCTGTGACCTCAGGCTTCTCCACGGAAAATATCACACAAGTGTTTGCTCGGAGAACTACAGCAGTGACAGAGCGAGCCACGCTGTAAAAGATGTCCGTGTCTCCATCATCCCTCATAAACAGATCTAACAGAGCTTATCCGTGAGATCATCAGCTGAACGTCCACGTGTTCGGCTTTTGTCCAACGCTACTTACATGGCATTCGTGATATACTCTTGAACGGTTCATGCATTCCTTGGGAATCGAACCCGTGACCTTGGTGTCGCAAGCGCCGCGATCTACCGTTGAACTTCAGGAACAACATCTGCTCGTCATATGATCGATCACACACACATTTATTTGACTAGTGACCTGAAATAATACAGAATACGAACTACCAAAACTTTCTATTTAATAGTAGTAGCAGCACTACAACTGCTATTAGTACAACTAGTGCAGTGAAGGTCTAGTATTACTATTATTACTACTACTGCTACTAGATGTACTGCTATTACGAGAACTATTCGTAGTTCTCGTAACTAGTGGTAGTCGTATTGGTACTTCTATTACTCACTAGTACTACTGACTACTAGACCTACTGCTGCTGCTGCTACTATCACTACGACTGCTATTAGTACAAATAGAACTACTGCTAATATTACTATTAGTATTACTACTAGTAGTACAACAAAAACTCCTGCTCCTATTAGTGGTAGTGGTGGTACTATAGTATTACGACTGCTATTACCAGTAGACCTTGAGCTACTGCTCCTACTACTACTATTAATAACAATAATTGCATCAGGAACATTCCTGTATCTCAAACAGTGTGTGTGTGTGTGTGTGTGTGTGTGGTGCTTGCAACACCAACGCCTGGGTTCTGATTCCGGAAGAGTGAATGAACTGATCAAATGCAGTGAAGGTCATTTAGGATAAGAGCACCTGCAAAATGCATGAATATAAAAATAATATCTTACATTTCTATGCTCAGGAGTATATTTTATACATCCTACACTATACAGTGGGTCATGTGTTGTATCCCTATGTATTATTTACCCATAATGCACCTCATGTATTACTGTATACTGTGAAGCACTAGCCCTGCATTTCAATTGAACTTTGAGATGTTCACCATCGGATTATTGAGGTTATTAATAGCAGAATGTGCTAAACATCAGAGCAAACTTTTTTGTGACTTTACCTTTTTATGACCAATGTGGTTTAGTCTAGAAGGCCCTTAAAAGCTGCGGATGACAGGTGATGCATACAGTGTTTCGGAGTGACTTATGAGAGATTAGCTATGTAAACCCACGCTGAAAGTTAAGAGGTTAACCATCTCAACAAACAGAGATGAGTTTGAGCTACACACACACACACACACACACACACACACACACACACAAACGCAGCGCTGGTTTTGATGAATCTGTGCATATTTCCAGACCTCCACTTCTGAGTCGCTGTCGTATCGCGAGGAGCCAAACCCGTAACATTTCAAACAGACCGTTCTGTGTTACAAGCGGCTCTTGGCAAAAACCAAACACATTTTATAGTTGTAATGAGTGAAACAGTTTACATTTCTAAGTTTAAGAATGTAGACTTTTCTTTAACCTGACCTTTTCTGTTATTTTAAATGATCCTTTGCTTTGACTCAACCCAGTGCACCCGATACCCAGCACTACACACTCCAGCATGAGACTTATATAATCTGCCCGGCAACAGCGCTGGCGCCAAGCCTTTTTCTTTAAGCATAAATACAGCTGAAGCACTTTTGTTCTTCTTGTTTATTGTGTATATTTAATGTTCACACTGAGCCTAGACACTAGAAAGAACAGTTCCACTCAGAGTTCAACAAGACAAAAATAACTCAAACTCCACATGAAGCTCCACTGACCACAAATGCCAAGACGGAGAACTCAAGCGTGTCCAGATCTTCATGCACTCAAGCGTCTCCAGATCCCCACACACTCAAGCGTCTCCAGATCTCCACGCACTCAAGCGTCTCCAGATCTCCACGCACTCAAGCGTCTCCAGATCCCCACGCACTCAAGCGTCTCCAGATCTCCACGCACTCAAGCGTCTCCAGATCTCCACGCACTCAAGCGTCTCCAGATCTCCACGCACTCAAGCGTCTCCAGATCCCCACGCACTCAAGCGTCTCCAGATCCCCACGCACTCAAGCGTCTCCAGATCTCCACGCACTCAAGCGTCTCCAGATCCCCACACACTCAAGCGTCTCCAGATCCCCACGCACTCAAGCGTCTCCAGATCCCCACGCACTCAAGCGTCTCCAGATCCCCACACACTCAAGCGTCTCCAGATCCCCACACACTCAAGCGTCTCCAGATCTCCACACACTCAAGCGTCTCCAGATCTCCACGCACTCAAGCGTCTCCAGATCTCCACGCACTCAAGCGTCTCCAGATCCCACGCACTCAAGCGTCTCCAGATCCCCACACACTCAAGCGTCTCCAAAACCCCCCGCACTCAAGCGTCTCCAGATCCCCACGCACTCAAGCGTCTCCAGATCCCCACGCACTCAAGCGTCTCCAGATCTCCACGCACTCAAGCGTCTCCAGATCCCCACGCACTCAAGCGTCTCCAGATCTCCACGCACTCAAGCGTCTCCAGATCCCCCGCACTCAAGCGTCTCCAGATCCCCACGCACTCAAGCGTCTCCAGATCCCCACGCACTCAAGCGTCTCCAGATCCCCACGCACTCAAGCGTCTCCAGATCCCCACACACTCAAGCGTCTCCAGATCTCCACACACTCAAGCGTCTCCAGATCCCACGCACTCAAGCGTCTCCAGATCCCCCGCACTCAAGCGTCTCCAGATCTCCACGCACTCAAGCGTCTCCAGATCTCCACACACTCAAGCGTCTCCAGATCCCCACACACTCAAGCGTCTCCAGATCTCCACACACTCAAGCGTCTCCAGATCTCCACGCACTCAAGCGTCTCCAGATCCCCACACACTCAAGCGTCTCCAGATCTCCACGCACTCAAGCGTCTCCAGATCCCCACGCACTCAAGCGTCTCCAGATCCCCACGCACTCAAGCGTCTCCAGATCCCCACGCACTCAAGCGTCTCCAGATCTCCACGCACTCAAGCGTCTCCAGATCCCCACGCACTCAAGCGTCTCCAGATCCCCACGCACTCAAGCGTCTCCAGATCCCCACGCACTCAAGCGTCTCCAGATCCCACGCACTCAAGCGTCTCCAGATCCCCACGCACTCAAGCGTCTCCAGATCCCACGCACTCAAGCGTCTCCAGATCCCCACGCACTCAAGCGTCTCCAGATCCCCACGCACTCAAGCGTCTCCAGATCCCCACGCACTCAAGCGTCTCCAGATCCCCACGCACTCAAGCGTCTCCAGATCCCCACGCACTCAAGCGTCTCCAGATCTCCACGCACTCAAGCGTCTCCAGATCCCCACGCACTCAAGCGTCTCCAGATCCCCACGCACTCAAGCGTCTCCAGATCCCCACGCACTCAAGCGTCTCCAGATCCCCACGCACTCAAGCGTCTCCAGATCCCCACACACTCAAGCGTCTCCAGATCTCCACGCGCTCAAGCGTCTCCAGATCTCCACACACTCAAGCGTCTCCAGATCCCCACGCACTCGAGCGTCTCCAGATCCCACGCGCTCAAGCGTCTCCAGATCTCCACACACTCGAGCGTCTCCAGATCCCCACACACTCGAGCGTCTCCAGATCCCCACGCGCTCAAGCGTCTCCAGATCTCCACACACTCAAGCGTCTCCAGATCCCCACGCACTCAAGCGTCTCCAGATCCCCACGCGCTCAAGCGTCTCCAGATCTCCACACACTCGAGCGTCTCCAGATCTCCACACACTCAAGCGTCTCCAGATCTCCACACACTCGAGCGTCTCCAGATCCCCACACACTCGAGCGTCTCCAGATCCCCACACACTCAAGCGTCTCCAGATCTCCACACACTCGAGCGTCTCCAGATCCCCACACACTCGAGCGTCTCCAGATCCCCACGCGCTCAAGCGTCTCCAGATCCCCACACACTCAAGCGTCTCCAGATCCCCACGCGCTCAAGCGTCTCCAGATCTCCACACACTCGAGCGTCTCCAGATCTCCACACACTCAAGCGTCTCCAGATCCCCACGCACTCAAGCGTCTCCAGATCCCCACACACTCAAGCGTCTCCAGATCCCCACGCGCTCAAGCGTCTCCAGATCTCCACACACTCAAGCGTCTCCAGATCTCCACACACTCAAGCGTCTCCAGATCTCCACACACTCAAGCGTCTCCAGATCTCCACACACTCGAGCGTCTCCAGATCCCCACACACTCGAGCGTCTCCAGATCCCCACGCGCTCAAGCGTCTCCAGATCTCCACACACTCAAGCGTCTCCAGATCTCCACACACTCAAGCGTCTCCAGATCCCCACACACTCGAGCGTCTCCAGATCCCCACGCGCTCAAGCGTCTCCAGATCTCCACACACTCGAGCGTCTCCAGATCCCCACACACTCGAGCGTCTCCAGATCCCCACACACTCGAGCGTCTCCAGATCCCACGCGCTCAAGCGTCTCCAGATCTCCACACACTCAAGCGTCTCCAGATCCCCACGCACTCAAGCGTCTCCAGATCCCCACGCGCTCAAGCGTCTCCAGATCTCCACACACTCGAGCGTCTCCAGATCTCCACACACTCAAGCGTCTCCAGATCCCCACGCGCTCAAGCGTCTCCAGATCTCCACACACTCAAGCGTCTCCAGATCCCCACGCGCTCAAGCGTCTCCAGATCTCCACACACTCGAGCGTCTCCAGATCCCCAC
Organism: Pimephales promelas; assembly: GCF_016745375.1. Next base: position 2,847,356 of record NW_024121688.1, on the reverse strand, counting down.
GCGCTCAAGCGTCTCCAGATCTCCACACACTCAAGCGTCTCCAGATCCCCACACACTCGAGCGTCTCCAGATCCCCACGCGCTCAAGCGTCTCCAGATCTCCACACACTCGAGCGTCTCCAGATCCCCACACACTCGAGCGTCTCCAGATCCCCACACACTCGAGCGTCTCCAGATCCCCACGCGCTCAAGCGTCTCCAGATCTCCACACACTCAAGCGTCTCCAGATCCCCACGCACTCAAGCGTCTCCAGATCCCCACGCGCTCAAGCGTCTCCAGATCTCCACACACTCGAGCGTCTCCAGATCTCCACACACTCAAGCGTCTCCAGATCCCCACGCGCTCAAGCGTCTCCAGATCTCCACACACTCAAGCGTCTCCAGATCCCCACGCGCTCAAGCGTCTCCAGATCTCCACACACTCGAGCGTCTCCAGATCCCCACGCGCTCAAGCGTCTCCAGATCTCCACACACTCGAGCGTCTCCAGATCCCCACACACTCGAGCGTCTCCAGATCCCCACGCGCTCAAGCGTCTCCAGATCTCCACGCACTCGAGCGTCTCCAGATCCCCACGCACTCAAGCGTCTCCAGATCCCCACACACTCAAGCGTCTCCAGATCTCCACACACTCAAGCGTCTCCAGATCCCCACGCGCTCAAGCGTCTCCAGATCTCCACACACTCGAGCGTCTCCAGATCCCCACACACTCGAGCGTCTCCAGATCCCCACGCGCTCAAGCGTCTCCAGATCTCCACACACTCAAGCGTCTCCAGATCCCCACGCACTCAAGCGTCTCCAGATCCCCACGCGCTCAAGCGTCTCCAGATCTCCACACACTCGAGCGTCTCCAGATCTCCACACACTCAAGCGTCTCCAGATCCCCACGCGCTCAAGCGTCTCCAGATCTCCACACACTCAAGCGTCTCCAGATCTCCACACACTCAAGCGTCTCCAGATCTCCACACACTCAAGCGTCTCCAGATCTCCACACACTCGAGCGTCTCCAGATCCCCACACACTCAAGCGTCTCCAGATCCCCACGCGCTCAAGCGTCTCCAGATCTCCACACACTCGAGCGTCTCCAGATCCCCACACACTCGAGCGTCTCCAGATCCCCACGCGCTCAAGCGTCTCCAGATCTCCACGCACTCGAGCGTCTCCAGATCCCCACGCACTCAAGCGTCTCCAGATCCCCACACACTCAAGCGTCTCCAGATCTCCACACACTCAAGCGTCTCCAGATCCCCACGCGCTCAAGCGTCTCCAGATCTCCACACACTCGAGCGTCTCCAGATCCCCACACACTCGAGCGTCTCCAGATCCCCACGCGCTCAAGCGTCTCCAGATCTCCACACACTCAAGCGTCTCCAGATCCCCACGCACTCAAGCGTCTCCAGATCCCCACGCGCTCAAGCGTCTCCAGATCTCCACACACTCGAGCGTCTCCAGATCTCCACACACTCAAGCGTCTCCAGATCCCCACGCGCTCAAGCGTCTCCAGATCTCCACACACTCAAGCGTCTCCAGATCTCCACACACTCAAGCGTCTCCAGATCTCCACACACTCAAGCGTCTCCAGATCTCCACACACTCGAGCGTCTCCAGATCCCCACACACTCGAGCGTCTCCAGATCCCCACACACTCAAGCGTCTCCAGATCTCCACACACTCAAGCGTCTCCAGATCCCCACGCGCTCAAGCGTCTCCAGATCTCCACACACTCAAGCGTCTCCAGATCTCCACGCACTCGAGCGTCTCCAGATCCCCACGCACTCAAGCGTCTCCAGATCCCCACACACTCAAGCGTCTCCAGATCTCCACACACTCAAGCGTCTCCAGATCCCCACGCGCTCAAGCGTCTCCAGATCTCCACACACTCGAGCGTCTCCAGATCCCCACACACTCGAGCGTCTCCAGATCCCCACGCGCTCAAGCGTCTCCAGATCTCCACACACTCAAGCGTCTCCAGATCCCCACGCACTCAAGCGTCTCCAGATCCCCACGCGCTCAAGCGTCTCCAGATCTCCACACACTCGAGCGTCTCCAGATCTCCACACACTCAAGCGTCTCCAGATCCCCACGCGCTCAAGCGTCTCCAGATCTCCACACACTCAAGCGTCTCCAGATCTCCACACACTCAAGCGTCTCCAGATCTCCACACACTCAAGCGTCTCCAGATCTCCACACACTCGAGCGTCTCCAGATCCCCACACACTCAAGCGTCTCCAGATCTCCACACACTCGAGCGTCTCCAGATCCCCACACACTCAACCGTCTCCAGATCCCCACGCGCTCAAGCGTCTCCAGATCTCCACACACTCGAGCGTCTCCAGATCCCCACACACTCGAGCGTCTCCAGATCCCCACGCGCTCAAGCGTCTCCAGATCTCCACGCACTCGAGCGTCTCCAGATCCCCACGCACTCAAGCGTCTCCAGATCCCACACACTCAAGCGTCTCCAGATCTCCACACACTCAAGCGTCTCCAGATCCCCACGCGCTCAAGCGTCTCCAGATCTCCACGCACTCAAGCGTCTCCAGATCCCCACGCACTCAAGCGTCTCCAGATCCCCACACACTCAAGCGTCTCCAGATCTCCACGCACTCAAGCGTCTCCAGATCTCCACACACTCAAGCGTCTCCAGATCTCCACACACTCAAGCGTCTCCAGATCCCCACGCGCTCAAGCGTCTCCAGATCCCCACGCACTCAAGCGTCTCCAGATCCCCACACACTCAAGCGTCTCCAGATCTCCACACACTCAAGCGTCTCCAGATCTCCACACACTCAAGCGTCTCCAGATCCCCACGCGCTCAAGCGTCTCCAGATCCCCACACACTCGAGCGTCTCCAGATCCCACACACTCGAGCGTCTCCAGATCCCCACGCGCTCAAGCGTCTCCAGATCTCCACACACTCAAGCGTCTCCAGATCCCCACGCACTCAAGCGTCTCCAGATCCCCACGCGCTCAAGCGTCTCCAGATCTCCACACACTCGAGCGTCTCCAGATCTCCACACACTCAAGCGTCTCCAGATCCCCACGCGCTCAAGCGTCTCCAGATCTCCACACACTCAAGCGTCTCCAGATCTCCACACACTCAAGCGTCTCCAGATCTCCACACACTCAAGCGTCTCCAGATCTCCACACACTCAAGCGTCTCCAGATCTCCACACACTCGAGCGTCTCCAGATCCCCACACACTCGAGCGTCTCCAGATCCCACACACTCAAGCGTCTCCAGATCTCCACACACTCAAGCGTCTCCAGATCCCCACGCGCTCAAGCGTCTCCAGATCTCCACACACTCAAGCGTCTCCAGATCTCCACGCACTCGAGCGTCTCCAGATCCCCACGCACTCAAGCGTCTCCAGATCCCCACACACTCAAGCGTCTCCAGATCTCCACACACTCAAGCGTCTCCAGATCCCCACGCGCTCAAGCGTCTCCAGATCTCCACACACTCAAGCGTCTCCAGATCCCCACGCACTCGAGCGTCTCCAGATCCCCACGCGCTCAAGCGTCTCCAGATCTCCACACACTCAAGCGTCTCCAGATCCCCACGCACTCAAGCGTCTCCAGATCCCCACGCGCTCAAGCGTCTCCAGATCTCCACACACTCGAGCGTCTCCAGATCTCCACACACTCAAGCGTCTCCAGATCCCCACGCGCTCAAGCGTCTCCAGATCTCCACACACTCAAGCGTCTCCAGATCTCCACACACTCAAGCGTCTCCAGATCTCCACACACTCAAGCGTCTCCAGATCTCCACACACTCGAGCGTCTCCAGATCCCCACACACTCGAGCGTCTCCAGATCCCCACACACTCAAGCGTCTCCAGATCTCCACACACTCAAGCGTCTCCAGATCCCCACGCGCTCAAGCGTCTCCAGATCTCCACACACTCAAGCGTCTCCAGATCTCCACGCACTCGAGCGTCTCCAGATCCCCACACACACTGTTGTGTTTTCCTCTCAGCTGAGCTGATGAAACGCATCACGTCTGCTGTCTTCATCTGTGTGTGAACATCTCCCATTCTCCTCTGCAACTCTGGGTGGTACGAACTGTTCTTTAAATGGGAGTGTGTGTGTCTCCAGACTCTGACCTCGAGCGACACACACATTACAGCGCTCAGGAAAACATCCACGGATGAGTGCAGATATTAAACTTTATGAGAACAATAACTCATTTACATGTTCTTATAAAAATTGATGACAGTGTTCTGCATGTTTGTTTGAAACACAACATGAAGAAATATGAAGAACACAGAAATAATGAAGGAAAATTCATGTCTGATATGAAATGCATTCTGGACCATACAATAAATCTATTAACTATTGATATCAGATGCAGCATTTGACTGGAATGTTTTAGTAAATTATGAGATTTATATTAACTATAAAAATGCTGCAATAGTTAGTAATGTTTATTGTTAGCCTAAATTAAAGGCCAGTTTGGATCAATAATTGGTGCGTCTGTATTGATCAATTTATATTTCTCATAAAATTAAGAAAAATATTTGTGTGACAATTTTGTCTTTCAATAGCTTGGGTAAAAGGGTTAAACGGGTCAGCCTGAAATCCATTTTTTTTTCTCTAAATGATACAAAATTTGATTATTTACTTGAGTTACTAATATAATTAAAAAACGTTTATTACGACAATATTGAACATGAAGTCTACATATTTTATAGTATAGTAAGCAATATTATGATAGATAATAGTTTAGCAAAGATATTGAATAAGTGTCACAAAAACAAACATGGGATTTTCCCTCGAATGATTTGTGTGCGTCTGTGTGTGTGTGTGTGTGTGTGTGTGTGAGTGAGTGAGAGTGTGAGGGAGTGAGTGTGTGTGTGTGTGTGTGTGTGTGTGTGTGTGTGTGTGTGTGTGTGTGTGTGTGTGTGTGTGTGTGAGTGAGTGAGAGAGAGAGAGAGAGAGAGAGAGTGAGGGAGTGAGTGTGAGTGTATGAGTGTGAGTGTGTGTGCGTGTGTGTGTGAGTGAGTGAGAGAGAGAGAGAGTGAGGAGTGAGTGAGTGTGAGTGTGTGTGTGTGTGTGTGTGTGTGTGTGTGTGTGTGTTACACTCTTCGACGCGCCGCTTCCAGTGCTTATGTTCACAGACAGACTGTATAACACGAGTAAAGCATATCTTGGGCAGTTTGCTGTAAATAACGAGTGTTTTGATGTATCAGCGAGTGTGTCCTGTTTTAACCTCGTGTTCGTCAAACTGAGACTCAATCATCCCGAGAACTACAGGTTTCCCTACGCTGTGGAATAACGCCGTGTGTGTGTTTAACTTGAGGAATAGAAAGCAGCCGTGTAATCTAAATACATAAGGTAATGTAAATACAACCAACCATATAATCTGTGTGTGTCTGAATGTGTGTGTGTGTGTGTGAGAGTGAGTGTGAGAGTGTGTGTGTGTGTGCGTGTGTAGTGTGTGTGAGTGTATCTCTATGCGTGAGTGTGTGTGTGTGTGTGTGTGTGTGTGTGTGTGTGTGTCTGGCACGATCAGTGTTTAAAGTGCTCAGGATAGTTTACAGTGGTTGTTCTTCTGCTGGTTTGTGTGACAGACTGTAACACACTGAACTCATCATGGACCTCCTGGAATCCTGCACATGGATTCCACACACACACACACACACACACTCACACACAATTTCCATTCATGCCTTTCAATGCTCTATGAAGCGTCTAGTTGGGCCGAGGTGTGAGCGTCTGGATGCGTCTCAGTCCATCACTCTCTCTAAAGCAGCAGTTATTCAGCAGGCATGCTGGGTGGTTGCTAGGGTGTTGCTATGCATTTTTTTTCAGAAGTAAACTGGTACACATTCTCATTGGTCGCACCTTTTCTGAAGAACAAATAATGTTGAAACTAAATTCAATTTCTATCAACACAACTGAACATTCCTGAGTGCCATAAATAGTATTTTTTTTCTAAAGTTTGTGTGTCGATACTCTAAAAGCACTTCGCGGATTATTATGGGCCGCTTTCTTTAGCCTTTATTTAGTTTTAACAAAATAACATTTTATTTTACTTTTTGTAACATTTTATTTTACTTACAATACACTTAAGCACCATCAAATATACCTAAGTATATCTTTTTTTGAACAATTTCTGCAAGTATATTTAGTACAAAATGGGTTATTCCAAATAAGCAGACTTTAAGTAAATCAGCCAAAAGTACAATTGCAGGGCATTTTTATGACCTAAATATGTAAATGTATCTGTGGTATACTTAGCACAAAATAAATGGATTTCAAATACAATTAGTATGTTTTTATGCTAGCAATACACAATTGTCCCAACAAACTCTATTTTCTAGTCCTAATATTGTAGTTTTATCCTTATATTAGATAATTGCATTGCATATTCCCGGCATTTACTGTCCTTATGGAAACACACGGACCAATCAGAGTCTCAGGATCCCCTCGAAAACGAGATGTTACATCTCAAGGGGCTATCCTTCAAATACATTTAATAAGCATGAATCACACTTCACTGGGAATCAACTGTGACCCACAACACACTGCATACACATTCAAATGAAAAAAAGATGAAATATATAATTTGCATGAGAAAAGATGGTGTTTGCAGTGACTCAGTGTATTTATTTTCGGAGTCATACACTTATCTTGACAATAACAAACCAGCGTACACAAATAAAGCCGTGTGACATTTACAGAAGTCATCTAAAGAATGAGCGCAAGGTCTCGGGAACTTTCCCCGAGAACACGTCCAGCGCTGTGTGTGTGTGTGTGTGTGTGTGTGTTCAGTGTGTTCAGCGTGACTGATGGCAAATCATTCACATCATACAATCCGAATCATTACACAAAGGTGAAAAACATCAATCGTGAATAAACATTTGAATTGACGGACAGCGCTTGTTCAAACACACCAGCGAGGACATACACGGCAGGTTTGATTTCTGGCGTCTTGTTAGCGTTCTTGTGACTGGTGTTGTTTTGTGACAGATTAGTAAGATTTTACAGCCAATCCCTGCAATATTCTCAGACTCTTCACTCATGGTTTAAACAGGAGGGAGCAGCGACGTGTGTGTGTGATCATGATGAACTCACACCTGATCTGCTCTTATTGTGAAGGGTTAATCAGCGCACAGGATCTCAGAAACAGTGGATGCACTTTATTCGGATAGTGCGCTATAGAAATGAACTATATAGAATAGTAGCCTATATAAACTATATAGAAATTCTACTAACTATAAGTAACTGTGCAACTACAGGTCAACTAGCGTGTAACTTTGTTTTCATTCAATATCCTGTTTTATAAGGAAATGTGACGATTACAGACGTAAAATGGGTTGAAAATCAGGTTAACGTTACAGTTTTTACAGATCACAATTCTCAATACACTTCCAGAACACTAGCACAGGCCGACAGCCAACAAACACACTTTGTCACCCACAAAATAATGACCTAAAAAACAGGAAACTTCATACAATGTTTCCTCTGTAAATGCTTTCTTTCTTCTGCGTCTCTAGTGTAGAATTCACTGCAGTATATGTGACTAGAATGAATTAGACATGATGCAGTACGCTTCAATACTTTCTATATTTTATATTTTTGGAGTAATTACAATGTACAAAAATTTGCTGTCAAAATGCAAAATGCTGTCTCGTTCAGTTTTGTATAATGTTATTGTTTTGAACTTAAGTTTAACAGTTTTGACAACAGTGTGTAAGCACATGCGGATTGGCCTGTAGGAACACCGAGTGTTGGTGTTGTTGAGTCGAAGTGAGAAAAGAATTAATGTGATTTGAAAGATGTAGTCATTGAATGATAAATGATCCACAGTTTGGCCAGATACACTTCTGTTGTGCTCACTGTGTGAAGAGTTTAGAAAAAGTGACCTAAGTATTGAGAAATGTGTCCTAGTGACTGTAAGAAACTGTGAGCAGCATCTATTTTTCTGTGCAAACTCAAACATCAGTTCTGCATCATTAAGTGAGGATGACGGATGACGGGAAGTGTTGCCATTGATATGACTTGGAAAAAGTGTCACAATCGGCCTGAATTAACCCTCCGTCACTCCAAACCTGTATGAGTTTCTGTTGAGCACAAAACCAGTGTCCAAAAGGGTGCATTTAAGTGTTTGTTTTTGAAAAATGTCAAATTTATGATGATTACTCAAAAACGTTCTGGGAAAAAGAGAGTGTCAGCTGCAGTGGTGTCAAAGTGAGTCGTTCTATAGCAATGCTCTTATATTTTAATAACCATAAACTAACGTTCCCAGAATGTTGCATTGAGTTGTGTGTGTGTGTGTTCATAAAATTAAAGTCAATATTGTTTGGACCCCATTGACTTTCAAAATATCTTCTCTTGTTTTGTCATTTTGGATAGGAATGATGGTAGGTCAAGTAAATAAAGACAGAATTTCTCTTAAAAAAATCTTTTTAACTATAAATTTAACTTTTAACCAACATCCTCATGGACATCCTCATCCTCGATGCTCTTCCTCAGTGTTTCTGTCATATTTTTCAGCACAAACATTCTTAAATCAAGACACATTCACTAGAAAGGAATGAAGGTTGAGGAGTTTCTCCGAGTTTAAAAAGTGAAGTTTATGAAATCTGAACTCAAGCATGAACCCAAAGGACAGAACGCTATGATATTTCAGTAGATGGAGTGCATGTTTTCGTCTTGGAAAGCTCACACTGACTCCCTCCCCGGCCAGAGCAATTACCTGATGAAACGAAAGGCCGAGAACGAGCGAGAGCCTCGGTGAGTAAAAGCGGAATCCGACAAACAAACATTTACGTGACACGTTACAGGAGAGCCTCTGTCGTTCTGACGAGGACCATAAGTGGAAAGATCTGCTGAAATTCAACATCCACCTTCATTTATGAACATCGCTGGAGTCAGTGCAAAAGAAAAGAACAAAAGCCCGGAGCACCTTTGAAGAGTTGCCATTTTTTCCACCCTGGTGTTTAGAGAACATTTGTTTGAACGTTCATTTCAAACAGGCTTTGCTTCAAGTGTAAGACGCAGAACTGAGCTGTGGCCCGGCCCTCGTCGCCTTCACCTCACACTATATCTATAGCTGATTATATCTGAAGCTCATTACTGGGCAGTCCACATCCTGTAGCTGCCGCACATACAATAAATCCATGTTTCCAGCACTGGAACTAATGCTGATTGGGTTTAAAACTGAGAACATTTACTCAGAAACAACGGCAAGACTGTAAAAGTTTAGTTTTCTTAACCATCTGGTGCTCTTCGTGTGCCGATCACAAATGACAGATTAATTTCAATGAAAGGATGTACGTTATATCTTAGTTTAGTAATGTTCTTTAATTAATATTTTGTCATTTCAAGGGATTTTATGGTACTAAACTATATGTACGTTGCATTTCTAATCCATTTATTCACTTTTTGAGCATATACCTGAAAATGTAATTTCCAACTTAAACTGTGGTTAATCTTGAACGCTTTAGAGCGACAGACTGAAGTCTCTTTTCACATACGACACTCGGCAGATTATTGCTGGAGTGAGAACAGTTTTAAAACGTGAACTTAAAAAAAAAGTTACAGAATTTTACATTTATTGTTATGAAAAATGCTCAAAAATACTATTTTCAATTTTGATATGAAATCTATATTTTCAAAAAACAAGTTTTACTCTAAAACTGCAAGAAAATCAAAGCCATAAATCGAAACAATTTGGGGTTGATATTTCGATATTTCAAAAAAATCTTCCAGTGAGATTGTTCGGCTGCAGTACCGAACGCTTCCACTAGAGGAAACTCGCCTCACATTCATTTCTAATGCGCTCATTTTGCCCGTGAGGAGCACAAGTGTGACTATTGTTTTCAGGTCCATTTAACCAAAACCTTTACCAAGTTTTGTACCACTCCGATGAAGTAAAAAAAAAAGTATTATTCTATCATCATTCCATCATAATTTACTCACTCCCGAACCATATGATTTTCTTTGTTCTATGCAAGATGTTTATCAGAATGTCTAAGCTGCTCTATTCCACATAATGAAATCGGATGGGGACCAAAAAAGGATTATAAAAAAGTAAATAAATTGATAAATTCAAAATCGTTCTTGACAGCCATTAACAAATTACAGAAAACAACATTAGGCTGCTTAGATGTTTTCTTCTACTCTCCCTCATGTCGTTTAAAACCTAATAAAGTATTTTAAAGAATTGTGAAACTGAATGAATCTGAATCTGACATTAATGCGAGAACATTTAGAGAATTTTCATTTTCGAACTCTTCTTTAAATATGCAAATCCTAAACATGGTACTCACCTTTTGTGCGGTGCGAGTGTTAATTCTGTATCATGTTTCAAAGTGTTGTTTCATCATTCGTCTGATTGCCGAAGAGTAAACGATGTTTAGATTATTCTGATAACCTTCATAGGAACTTGAGTCCATGACGTAACAATCATTTGATTCTCCAACATGAAATGCATTATTTTAATAGAAAAATGAGCCCTAATTTATAAGGAACAAATTCCAAACGTAAGTTTAGAAGAGGCCTAATAGCGTAAGTACTAATATGGTGAGTCTTGTTTGTCTAATTGGCAAGCGGCTGTGATTAGTAAACAGTAAAAAATGTGGTATTCCAGAAGAAATGGCAGAGTGAAGGTCACCAGCATTATATTTTGTTAAACTGCGCAATGTTCTAGCGCTTCGCCAAAGAAGCTGTAAACCGAGATTATTGTGGTGTTTGATAACACACAGGCTATTTCCACTCCAACACATCTAATATAGCACTACCTTATAAGCGTATGGCCTTATGGATCCCTCTGCACTTGTGCTTCTTTTCAATTCACGAGTCAGATGAAGAACTCGGCGTGCAGAAACTCTGAGAAAAGACAATTGTGGAAAACACATGCACACACACACACACAAACACAGAGTGGCGGTCACACAGCGTGTGGAAACAGAAGAGCGCGGTGACGCGTATACAGCCAGCTTATCTGTTCTTCACTCGCTTTAATTTATGCTCAAACCTCCAACACAAGCAAAGCTCCTGCCAGTGGAATCCAGTCTGACCTGGAGCACAGGAGACGCTTAACTCCTGAATCCCCAGAACACAGGAGACGCTTAACTCCTGAATCCCCAGAACACAGGAGACGCTTAACTCCTGAATCCCCAAAACACAGGAGACGCTTAACTCCTGAATCCCCAGAGCACAGGAGACGCTTAACTCCTGAATCCCAGAGCACAGGAGACGCTTAACTCCTGAATCCCAGAGCACAGGAGACGCTTAACTCCTGAATCTCTCGAGCACAGGAGACGCTTAACTCCTGAATCCCCAGAGCACACAAGATGCTTAACTTCTGAATCCCAGAGCACAGGAGACGCTTAACTCCTGAATCCCAGAGCACACAAGATGCTTAACTTCTGAATCCCAGAGCACAGGAGACGCTTAACTCCTGAATCCCAGAGCACAGGAGACGCTTAACTCCTGAATCCCAGAGCACAGGAGACGCTTAACTCCTGAATCCCAGAGCACAGGAGACGCTTAACTCCTGAATCCCAGAGCACAGGAGACGCTTAACTCCTGAATCCCAGAGCACAGGAGACGCTTAACTCCTGAATCCCAGAGCACAGGAGACGCTTAACTCCTGAATCCCAGAGCACAGGAGACGCTTAACTCCTGAATCCCAGAGCACAGGAGACGCTTAACTCCTGAATCCCCAGAGCACACGAGACGCTTAACTCCTGAATCTCTCGAGCACAGGAGACGCTTAACTCCTGAATCCCAGAGTACAGGAGACGCTTAACTCCTGAATCCCAGAGCACACAAGATGCTTAACTTCTGAATCCCAGAGCACACGAGAAGCTTAACTCCTGAATCTCTTGAGCACAGGAGACGCTTAACTCCTGAATCCCAGAGCACACAAGATGCTTAACTTCTGAATCCCAGAGTACAGGAGACGCTTAACTCCTGAATCCCAGAGCACACAAGACGCTTAACTTCTGAATCCCAGAGCACACGAGAAGCTTAACTCCTGAATCTCTTGAGCACAGGAGACGCTTAACTCCTGAATCCCAGAGCACAGGAGACGCTTAACTCCTGAATCCCAGAGCACACGAGAAGCTTAACTCCTGAATCTCTTGAGCACAGGAGACGCTTAACTCCTGAATCCCAGAGCACACGAGACGCTTAACTCCTGAATCCCCAGAGTACAGAAGACGGTTAAGTCCTGAATCCCCAGAGCACATGAGACGCTTAACTCCTGAATCTCTCGAGCACAGGAGACGCTTAACTCCTGAATCACAGAGCACACAAGACGCTTAACTCCTGAATCCCAGAGCACAGGAGACGCTTAACTCCTGAATCCCAGAGCACAGGAGACGCTTAACTCCTGAATCCCCAGAGCACACAAGACGCTTAACTCCTGAATCCCCAGAGAACACGAGACGCTTAACTCCTGAATCCCCAGAGTACAGAAGACGCTTAAGTCCTGAATCCCCAGAGCACATGAGACGCTTAACTCCAGATTCCCAGAGTACAGGAGACGCTTAACTCCTGAATCCCCAGAGCACATGAGACGCTTAACTCCAGATTCCCAAAGTACAGGAGACGCTTAACTCCTGAATCCCAGAGCTCACGAGACGCTTAACTCCTGAATCTCTCGAGCACAGGAGACGCTTAACTCCTGAATCCCAGAGCACAGGAGATGCTTAACTCCTGAATCTCTCGAGCACAGGAGACGCTTAACTCCTGAATCCCAGAGCACAGGAGACGCTTAACTCCTGAATCCCCAAAGCACACGAGACGCTTAACTCCTGAATCTCTCGAGCAGAGGAGACGCTTAACTCCTGAATCCCAGAGCACAGGAGACGCTTAACTCCTGAATCCCCAGAGCACACAAGACACTTAACTCCTGAATCCCAGAGTACAGGAGACGCTTAACTCCTGAATCCCAGAGTACAGGAGACGCTTAACTCCTGAATCCCAGAGTACAGGAGACGCTTAACTCCTGAATCCCCAGAGCACACAAGACACTTAACTCCTGAATCCCTGAGTACAGGAGACGCTTAACTCCTGAATCCCAGAGTACAGGAGACGCTTAACTCCTGAATCCCCAGAGCACACGAGACGCTTAACTCCTGAATCCCAGAGCACAGGAGACGCTTAACTCCTGAATCCCCAGAGTACAGGAGACGCTTAACTCCTGAATCCCAGAGTACAGGAGACGCTTAACTCCTGAATCCCCAGAGTACAGGAGACGCTTAACTCCTGAATCCCCAGAGTACAGGAGACGCTTAACTCCTGAATCCCAGAGTACAGGAGACGCTTAACTCCTGAATCCCCAGAGTACAGGAGACGCTTAACTCCTGAATCCCAGAGTACAGGAGACGCTTAACTCCTGAATCCCAGAGTACAGGAGACGCATAACTCCTGAATCCCCAGAGTCCAGGAGACGCTTAACTCCTAAATCCCCAGAGCACACAAGACGCTTAACTCCTGAATCCCCAGAGTACAGGAGACGCTTAACTCCTAAATCCCCAGAGCACACAAGACGCTTAACTCCTGAATCCCCAGAGTACAGGAGATGCTTAACTCCTAAATCCCCAGAGCACACAAGACGCTTAACTCCTGAATCCCAGAGCACACGAGACGCTTAACTCCTGAATCCCCAGAGCACACAAGACGCTTAACTCCTGAATCCCCAGAGCACACAAGACGCTTAACTCCTGAATCCCCAGAGTACAGGAGACGCTTAACTCCAGAATCCCCAGAGTACAGGAGACGCTTAACTCCTGAATCCCCAGAGTACAGGAGACGCTTAACTCCTGAATCCCCAGAGTACAGGAGACGCTTAACTCCTGAATCCCAGAGTACAGGAGACGCTTAACTCCTGAATCCCCAGAGTACAGGAGACGCTTAACTCCTGAATCCCAGAGTACAGGAGACGCTTAACTCCTGAATCCCAGAGTACAGGAGACGCTTAACTCCTGAATCTCTCGAGCACAGGAGACGCTTAACTCCTGAATCCCCAGAGTACAGGAGATGCTTAACTCCTAAATCCCCAGAGCACACAAGACGCTTAACTCCTGAATCCCAGAGTACAGGAGACGCTTAACTCCAGAATCCCAGAGTACAGGAGACGCTTAACTCCTGAATCCCAGAGTACAGGAGACGCTTAACTCCTGAATCCCAGAGTACAGGAGACGCTTAACTCCTGAATCCCAGAGTACAGGAGACGCTTAACTCCTGAATCCCCAGAGTACAGGAGACGCTTAACTCCTGAATCCCAGAGTACAGGAGACGCTTAACTCCTGAATCCCAGAGTACAGGAGACGCTTAACTCCTGAATCCCCAGAGCACACAAGACGCTTAACTCCTGAATCCCCAGAGTACAGGAGACGCTTAACTCCTGAATCCCCAGAGTACAGGAGACGCTCAATATATGATGTAAACACAAACTTATTTTGCGTGTGATTAAGTGTTGAAGAGCCTTAGTTTAAATATGAATTGAACTGAATCAACATTGAACTGACTTGAGTCAGTGGAATAATTAAAAAAAACAGCTAAATAAAATATTTCCTAAGAATGTTTCATTAACATTCTCTTCAAGATATGATAGCGTTATTTCTGAGCGTTCTCTGAATGTTAAAAACGTGTAATTTCTTCTTGGTCATGTGAATGTTAAGTAAATATTACACTGTATCATTCTTCAAACATTATGGGAACTTTACTTTTGAATGACACTTAAAGGGGCCGTTTCATTTAGGGATGCACCGATATGAAATATTTGGCTGATAACTGATAATTCTTCATATCTGAAAGCCGATAACCCATATGTTGGTCGATAAATCTAGATCCAAATTTTGATATAATTTTTGAGAGCCTGATTACAAAAACAAAAGTCTCATCATGTCCCAAACACATAATTATAATGATGTTCTCATCATAATTGAATGAAGACGATATGGCGGACTTGCTCTGCACATGTTGCAGTTAAATCTATTTTCCTGTTTGAAGTGATTCCAATCAATCATTTCAAGCAATTCAGATTAAACAGTGCGCATCTGAAAGGGAATATTAAATTATTTATCGGCCAAATTGTCTTACCGGGCCGGCAACGGTAACAATAAAATTAACACATATCGGCCGATCCCGATATGGTGACCGATATATTGTGGATCCCTAGTTTCATTGTCGTCTTTTATTCATTCTAAACCTGTTATTTCTTCTGTGAAACATGATGAAATACGATATTTTGAAGGATGTTTCAACTGTTTTTGTCTACTATCCATTATGGAGAAATCTTATTTCTGCAATTTTATGCACATTTTATTTACTATTTGAAAGCAGTACACATTGGTGCATACTGACCCCGTGCTCTTCAGACATCAGTATTGCATTGAAAAATGGACACAGGTTTTAAGTCCTGTAAAGTAAAGCAAAAGCTCAATAAAAAGCACAGCTGTGATGCGATGCTTTCAGGCTCCGCTTCTCTATTGTCATATAAAACATCTCGTTTCTCACTCCAGCATTTCATAAAAAAGCTTTTAACCAGTAAGGATGGTGTATTGCAACGGTGCGATGCCCAGTACGTCATGCATCACACTTACGCTCTCCGTCTGGAGAGATCGAGTCACAGAGTAACAGCAGGACCCTGGTGAATGCATTGCTGCTAATCAACAGGCACTAACTTACAAACTACTACATATTTATATATATATATATATATATACTACATATTGCACCATAAAACTTAGCTGAAACGTATGTATAAACTACATATTTAACGACTACACTTTACTCAGAGCCTACGACCGACTAGAGTTGGTCACAAACTAGCTGGAAATTTACTCGTCGTCGGCCGACCTTTGACCTGGGATATGAGTTTGACCTGAAGGATCAGGGCAGAAACGAGAGAAGCGAGGCTCAGCTTAACACGAGCAGTCCAGCACCCCTGCCACGTCTCCAACCAACAACACTTCCTGACGTGATGTGACAAAACAGGGATGAAAAATAAATGCATTGTTTTAACACCCAATAAAACTCAACTTCACACAGTCACACAGAAGAGTTTGTGTGGCCAAGAGAGGTTTACACAGGTTTACACAGGGCACATAGTTTAAACAAACGTAAGACTCTCGGGATCATTACTTCTGCTTGGCTCGCGCCTGCTGGACTGTGAAAGAGGATGTTTTACAGTATTTCTGTGGCATGAGTTAAAAGATTTATTCCATTATTCCACATTCGTGAAACAGAAGAGGTGACAGAAAACCCGAATCAAGGCTTGTTTTCATTACAAGTTTCATTTTTATACACTGTAAAGCTGTTCCACTCGGTAAATTAGTCACTAAAACATTTGCAGCGAATGACGATTGAACTTTAGAAATCTTGGTTACACTTTACAATAAGGTTTCATTGGTTCACATTAGTTTGCATTAGTTAATGAACTATGAAGAATTCTTCTACAGCATTTCTTAATATCAGCATTTACTGATATATTTTTATGATCGAAAGATGTGTGTTAGTTAAAACATGAACAAAACAGAATTAAATCATTAATTGCAAATAATTACATGACAATTAATCATCAGCACACAACTCATGGTCGAGAAACGCCTAGTTAAGTTCCTTGTTAACCTCAGGAAAAAAATTGAAAACATAAATACTATATCTTATTTTTCACAGCAGTCCTGTGGTTTCCCCCATTCATGAAAAGTGCCAATCAACCATGTTTCTAGAGTCCATTTCTCTTCTGCTTTCCAATATGAAGCTCAGTCTTATTCTCTGGTGGGTTTAGTGGAGAGCTGATGTTATATAAACAGGTTATGGGACAGTGGCTGCAGCTCCACATCTGCAACTCCTCACTGCACCCTTTATTTGCAGAACTAAACCAACATAATTACTGCATATTCAGCTCTGAGAAAAGCATTGTATCAAAATAGACATTTGTCACAATCACTGGTCATGACCAGACACAGACACACACACACATTAAATATAGTGACAAAAGTTAGTCTTTTGTTGTGTGATAAAAGTTATTATATAGCAGGAATATTAGTGCTGTCACTTTAAGAGCTGCACGGATCCTTGAATGGTTTAAACTCGTATTAAAATGCCCACAAAGGAATCGATAAGAGGAATCGAAATGGAAATTTTCATTTTACGACAAGTATCCGATTCTTGGAATCCAATTTCGATTCCCAACCCTACTCGTGTTTGATGAAGTTTGCATCATTGATTCTGTTTATTACTGTGAAGCTGCTTTCAAGCAATCCGTCCTGTATAAAGCTTTGCAGACTAGACTTTGGGAAGCGTTGCACACGATCCTGGTCAGAAGTTATGAAGCACAACTGCTGAATCCTGACGACTTCAGTGCCTCGTAATCCCTGGCTTCCTATGAGAGCTGCAGCCTTCACTAATAGCTTTCTTTTCAAATGAGCGCTTTGGTACTCGACTTCAGAGGGGAGGCCCAAGCATGAAATTCAATTACGCAGCACACGCTCGTCCCGTGTTAATCCTCAGCATGCCCTCGGGATTTTCCCTCGCCTCGGTCCCGGTCCGAGAGCCATGGATGTGCAAACATGAGCTACACATGAGCTGGTCTGCCAGGGGACGCAGATCGGTGGAACACAACGGGTCAGGACGAACCCGTCCGGAGGGACTCGGATAAACTGAGGGAAAGCCAGTAGAGGTTCATCCTACAGATAAATCAGAGAACGTCTGACCATTACTATAAGCGGAGGAGGGTCAATGAATAAAGATATAGATCACTTCAGAATTATAACTTCCTGATAGTTTGCTCTCCTCCACTTCATCCGAGATGTTCATGTGTTTCTTTCTTCAGTGGAAAAGAAATGAAGGTTTTTGAGGAACACACTCCAGGGTTTCTCCATATAGTGACTTCAATGGGGTCCAACAAGTCGAAGGTTTTATATGATTAATTTAGGCTTTTATTCACATATAAACATTGATTGGCGAACGTACGGTCACTCAAATATAATAAAACTCAAGTATTCTTGCAAGACTATTCTCACACCGACAGAAATGACTAAAAATATCTCCATTTGTGTGATGAAGGAAAGTGGAATGTGTTCGGAATGACAGTAAACGAGTAAATGATAACAGAATTTACATTTTTGTGTGAACTATCCCTTCAAGTGTCAACACTTACAGTAACTCTTGCTTCATATCATCAGTGCAAAAACAGATGGACAAATATGCATATTTAATTTAAGGCTTTGGCCTAAGCAATAAACCCTGCATTTGTGTTTATGTTTCTGCATTTGTGACTGATAACTGCACGTTAGATAACTGACTGTCTGCAGTGATGAATTCTATTGAATAAAAAAAAAAATTAGCTTGGAAATCTCAGTTAAAGATTGAAAAATCAAGCCTCTGTTGTGTCAGAAACAGCTTTAGACAACACTATACACTGCGTCCCTAACAAACACTTCTCAAAATCTTACATTCCACAGAATAATCTGATTTTAATTACCCTTTAAACCAAATAATCTGATTTTCTTGCACAATAAATGACAAAAATCTCATAAAATTCTGATTGCTCAAACTGAGATGCATTGACAAAAAACATTGATTTTAAACAGATTTAAAACCATATCCACATGTGGATTGGATTCAGCTTGTGACAATTTTATTTCATATTTTGTTTTTAAATGAAATGTTGTATCCTGTTTCAGACTATAAAAAAACACACCAAAAAAAAAAAAAAAAACAGAATCAAACAGAGTCCGATAATGATGCCTGTATATAGTACAGTGCTTCAGACTGGGTTTTTTTTTGTTTTGTTTATCTTTCGCCATTCAATCTACATAAAAATAAAGCCGCTGTGGATCCTCATCCGAGTTCCTCGGCTCACAGTTATCCGGCACAGACGGATGAGCACTGGCTGTTTTCCCTGACACTGACTTCAGCTTCACTCACACAGAGTGAAAACAGTCTCGCTTTCACTGAGGGTCAATGGACGGACCGGCGAGAAATGCAGAGGAGTTTCCCTGAGCGGGAACACACTCCACCAGAGGAGTCCGAGTGTGTGTTCTGGACCCGTGGAGGGGCGCGAGTGTGTGTTCTGGACCTGTGGAGGGGAGCGAGTGTGTGTTCTGGACCTGTGGAGGGGTGCGAGTGTGTGTTCGGGACCCGTGGAGGAGCGTGAGTGTGTGTTCTGGACCCGTGGAGGAGCGCGAGTGTGTGTTCTGGACCCATGGAGGGGCGTGAGTGTGTGTTCTGGACCCGTGGAGGGGTGCGAGTGTGTGTTCTGGACCCATGGAGGGGCGTGAGTGTGTGTTCGGGACCCTTAAAGGGGCGTGAGTGTGTGTTCTGGACCCGTGGAGGGGCGCGAGTGTGTGTTCTGGACCCGTGGAGGGGCGTGAGTGTGTGTTCGGGACTCGTAAAGGGGCGTGAGTGTGTGTTCGGGACCCGTGGAGGGGTGCGAGTGTGTGTTCTGGACCCGTAAAGGGGCGCGAATGTGTGTTCTGGACCCGTAAAGGGGCGTGAGTGTGTGTTCTGGAGCCGTGGAGGGGCGCGAGTGTGTGTTCTGGACCCGTGGAGAGGCGTGAGTGTGTGTTCGGGACTCGTAAAGGGGCGTGAGTGTGTGTTCGGGACCCGTGGAGGGGTGCGAGTGTGTGTTCTGGACCCGTGGAGGGGCGTGAGTGTGTGTTCTGGACCCGTAAAGGGGCGTGAGTGTGTGTTCGGGACCCGTGGAGGGGCGTGAGTGTGTGTTCGGGACCCGTAAAGGGGCGCGAATGTGTGTTCTGGACCCGTAAAGGGGCGTGAGTGTGTGTTCGGGACCCGTGGAGGGGCGTGAGTGTGTGTTCGGGACCCGTGGAGGGGCGTGAGTGTGTGTTCGGGACCCGTAAAGGGGCGCGAATGTGTGTTCGGGACCCGTAAAGGGGCGTGAGTGTGTGTTCTGGACCCGTAAAGGGGCGTGAGTGTGTGTTCGGACCCGTGGAGGGGCGTGAGTGTGTGTTCGGGACCCGTGGAGGGGCGTGAGTGTGTGTTCGGGACCCGTAAAGGGGCGCGAATGTGTGTTCGGGACCCGTAAAGGGGCGTGAGTGTGTGTTCGGGACCCGTGGAGGGGCGTGAGTGTGTGTTCGGGACCCGTAAAGGGGCGCGAATGTGTGTTCTGGACCCGTAAAGGGGCGTGAGTGTGTGTTCTGGACCCGTAAAGGGGCGTGAGTGTGTGTTCTGGAGCCGTGGAGGGGTGCGAGTGTGTGTGTTCTGGACCCGTAAAGGGGCGCGAGTGTGTGTTCGGGACCCGTAAAGGGGCGCGAGTGTGTGTTCGGGACCCGTGGAGGGGCGCGAGTGTGTGTTCGGGACCCGTGGAGGGGCGCGAGTGTGTGTTCGGGACCTGTGGGGGGGAATGTGTTATCTGGATCCGCATTGTTTTAAACATCCAGGATACACACACGAAAGGACTATATTAAAGTCCCTGTAAAGTCAAAATGAAGTATGTGTTCTGAGTTTGTCACACCACAGAAAAATGTGTTATTAGTCACCCAGCTAGTAGATTTGAATGATAAAAAAGCCTGCAAG
Organism: Pimephales promelas; assembly: GCF_016745375.1. Next base: position 2,826,853 of record NW_024121688.1, on the reverse strand, counting down.
TACATAAAATAAGCTATGAAAATCATGAAAAAATCAGCAGTTATCTCTGTTCTCAAACGCTGGGGGCGTGTCCGCTGGGGGCGTGTCCGCTGGGGGGCGTGTCCGCTGGTTGCTGTGGACGGTGATATTAGCTGATACTGCTTTCGGGACGGGAGGATGAACACTGAGGCGGGAGGTAGTCGTTTCAGCCCTGTTCACCAGTAACAGTGGATTATCAGTGATCCCAGTTGTCTCTGAAGAAAGTTTATAAAACGATCCTGTGTAAAATGATCACTACAGAGGCGGTGTTGGCGATGATCCTCAGCTCTTCATCAAGGTTGGCTCTCTAAAAACCTCTTCTTGATGTGATCGTTTTTAGGAAATTCAAATAAAGACACACCGATCTGTTTTGGACATGATCGCATCCAGGTAGTAGCCAATGCATTTCCGTGTCGAAGGCATCACTGAAAAGTTCTTTGGGGTCCCAAAGACGAGAAAATGTGAAAACCTCTTTTAAATGAAAGATATAGATTATAGTGCATGTTATCTTAGGGTGCTCAAGTTGGTTGAAACTGGAATCCCTGAACTGCTAGTAACACCTGAACTTGCGTCCATAGTCTGATAACATGAGCGTGAGAGCGACATGTACATCATCCGTCGAGTCCCTGGAGGTTCCTTAGGCTGGAAAGGGCATGAAGGTAAGTGTATTTTGGGGGAGCTGCTCCAACATGTCCCTCGAGCTCTTATCTGATGCTTGGAGTCGCTGTGAACTCCCATCCGTCAGTCTCGGCCGGGAGTGAACACTGAGATTACAGGCCACAAATCTCTGTTGATGGATTGGATTTAAATCAGTCACATTTAAACATGAACTCGCTTTTGCGCGACTGCTCTTATTTTAGCAGCGATGATGGAAGACGGCCAAATAAACAACCCTCGGGACCCAGAACTGGGGAAACCCCTTCAGATGGTCAAACCAGCGGCTATCAGAGCCTCGTGTGTGTGTGTGTGTGTGTGTGTCTGGGAACGGCGATGTTCTCTGCTGATCCTGTGGGAGTCGAGAGAAGATCTGGGATGCCAGCGTTGAGACCGTCCCGCAGAGAAACACAGATATTCATCCGTTTTCCAGACCTGAGCTTCAGCAAATCAGGATCAGAAGGGAAAAAAGGGTCTAAATTCACACATGCAGATTCCCAGGACATGCCAAATCCAAATATCCCGCTCAATTTGACCGTCTGGATTAGCATATATATAAGTGTATACACACACTCACGTGTGTCGTACATCCTTTACACGACTTTGCATGCTATTAAACTCAAATCGGATGGGAATACAATGCAAAAATGACGCTCTTCCTCAATATTTGTTTATCAATATTTCTTGTTTTCCAGTACAAACATCCCCTTGTTTTTCCTTTGATTGAAGTTTATTTTTAGGACTCCACTGGCAGATATTTGTTCTTGTTTTAAGCAAAAAGTCACTTAAAGGATTAGTTCACCTCAAAAAGAAAGTTTTGCGCCAGGCATTACGTCATCACGTTGGAAAGGTCATGCGGGACGTAGGCGGAAGTACCGCCGCATTGTTTTAAACATCCAGGATACACACATGAAAGGACCAAATTAAACAATAAACTGACACAAACCGCATTGATTTGGACTTGGTGAGTTGAAGTTCATTGTGTGGAGAAAAATCCTGAGATGTTGTCCTCAAAAAAAACTTCATTTCTTTTCCACTGGAGAAAGTAAGACATGGATCACATCTTGGTTGGCATTGGGGTGATTCTGATCTGAGGTGAACTCATCCTTTAATTTTGAAATATTTAAAAATTTCATTCAGTCAATTTGCTTCTTCTCCAGTAAATGTATCTTGATATAAGAAAGTTTAGATGTTTGCACTGAAAAACAAGACAGAATTCCTGAGGAAGAAAAGAGTATGACACTGTGATGACTCATGATGTTTGTAGTTTAAGGTTCACAGAAAAAGCTTGGCTGCTAAGATCAGTTTATTGGGAAAGAGAAGCGCTGTGATGTTTTGCTAACCTTTAATCTCGTGTAATCCTGACACTGATGGCTTGTAACATCATAAGCAAGTATGAACTATGAATCATAGGCTAAGACTAGAACGATTCTGATGTTAGTGTGTGGGAAACACAAAAGCGAGTCGCATGGGTCGCGGGACTCCCAGAGGATCGAGATGCTCCGTCCGTCTCCATGTTCCTCTCCTTCCTCTGGTATAGTGGGATGCTCGGGGAAAGCTGGTTGTGATTAAACGGATGGCGGTGTTTCGTAAGCTGACAGCTGTGTATACACCGATGATACACAAACAGACCTGAACGGCGAACGCAACAAGTAGCTCGTTTTGAAGACTTTCCCAAAAAATGCAGCTGAAGAGCTCAGGCATGTAATTACACACGGAAATATTTATGTGCAGCTACTAGTGCATACAGAGAACGCAAAACACAACATCCTACTTATCCCGAGATGTTTACGTGTTCAGGTCAACACGCCGGCTCCTCAACAACGCCCAGGTCTGACGATCAACACGCACTAATCCTTCTCTACTCACAGTCTTATAGTGTTGAATGTGGACGCTTGTTTACGCCAGGGGGAAATACTGGAAAAGATCATTGCTACTTTCTCACAATTCAGACTTTTTTCTCTTGGAATTGTGAGAAATAAATTTGCAAAGTCCAAATTGCAAGAAAAAAGAATTGTGAAATAATAAGCGTCAGTAATTTATAGCTATAGTCATTCTCTGGGACAGGGTATGGATCTATTAGTTATTTAAATATACATTTGTAATGCAAGTCATTCACATATTGACGTGAAAACACCTTTTCTATGACGGACATGCTTAAATTTGTGAATTAATTCAGTTTGATACATTTCTTGGGAGAATTAAGTTAGAAATTTCAAGGTGAGGTTGTAAAATATCATGCTTTAAAAACTGGGAAAAAATGGTCAAAATAAAGTGTGTCATTGTTTTCCCTTTGAATTAAGACAAGTTTCTGAGCCCCGTTGGCAGATATTTGATCCGGTTTTAAGCACAAACTCACTTCATTTTGACATATCTTCAGTCACTTTGCTTCTCCTGATTTAAGAAGGTTTGGATGTTTGTACTGGAAAACAAGACAGAAACACTGAGAAACATCATGTTTTGAAGTGAATTTGACATTTAAGAGTGATTCAATTTAAACTTGAAAATTTCAAGAGCATATGGAGATAATACAGGGTCCATTTCTAACTGATGCGTTTTAAATGGGATTGTCTAACGGTGGAAACCCGTTTTCAGCTGCGTTCATTAATCATCATCATTTAAAACAGCTCGGTCAAGCTCATAGTCATGTATTTATTCCATGGCGATGTCTATTCTGATCTGTGTTTACTTGAAAACGCTATTCCCGGTTCATTGTGCCTCCGCACCTGCTAATAAACAACTGGCAGTGTTTTCTGAGCAAGTTCAGAAATAGCTTTCCCATGAGTTTAGGGTCTAAAATAAAGGCTTGCGCAGACGCGGCCCGACTGCTGGAACGACCTCGTCATGGGAACATTCTCCAACTGTCTGTATGGATTTAATAGCGTGAAGAACAAATATCAAGAACGTGCAAATATCTATTTTGATCAGTTTGTTTAAGCAGAACTGGCCGTTTGGGATGTGTTATTAAATCTGCACTTTAATGCACTTTAATGCCGAAACCTCAAACGTCAAAACGAGGTCAACGGGAAAAGTTTACATTTCTGTCTGAGGATAAAAAAAATGAAAACCGCGACATGCGACAGATCTTCAGGGAAACCATGAATAACTGACTCGCCACAAACCACATCCATTCTGATAGCAGTAAAGCGGATAAACGCACCAGGATAAGGACATGTTCGCATAACAAAAACACGCATCTGGCGTGTTTCAGAGACGTCATTGAAAGATACGACATCAACCAGTTACCATCAACTCTGTGTTGGAAACGAGATGTAACAGTTTGTCCTTTTCCACAATCGTTTCGCTATTCATAATCGCTCCGTAACTATTGCTGTGGTGTGCGAGTGTTTTCTATATTAGTGAATGGTCCAGTCATAATAAGTTTCCATGCTTCCCCAGAAAGGGAGTGTATTTACTTTGAGGTCGCTGGAGATATGCCGGCGAGACAAGCGTCCCCCGTCCAGCTCGCCGTGGGTGGCCAGGTCTTGCCCAGATTCATCCAGGCCTACAAGACAGAGCAGATAAAATGTGGAAATTGACAGATTTGATGCCAGATCTTCCTTTTAATGGGCCAGCATGCTTTTAAAGCGTGCCATGCCGAGTCAATTATTTATGTTTTTATGGAAGATCACAATGAAAAATGGTTGTGGATAGCCGCAGCAGATATGATAACACAAACACACTAACAATGCTGCGGCCAGAGACTGGAAATAAACCCTGAACGACTCGTGCAGAGGACGCCTATAGCACTTCATCTGGATGAACTTTAAAACATAATTACATGTCGCATATTAAAACGTGTCTATGTAACCATAAACAAAGGAACATCATGTCCCAAGATTAGTTATCATCTCATCATATTCTTTTTTGGCAACCCAAGATGTAATACTTTTAATACTTTATTATTTGATGATGGCAAAAATCACGGTGAGCCAGTCTAGGCCTGATCAAATCATCTTAATTAACTGCGCATATGAATATTAGCTGGAAAAACTCTCAAGATAACTCAAAGACATTCCATCGCTGTGGTCGACAAGTTAAGCATTAACAAAATGTGATATTTACAGAAGCAAAAGCTAATAAAAAGATAACTTATATAGAACATTTAACATTTCAATGACTGGGAAATATTTATATTTATAAATCTGTGACATCCACACAAAAAAAAAAAAATTAACACAGATTTGTGAAATATTCCTGATTAAAGGAGTATGACATCCACCACAAAATAAAACAAATTAATAATGAATATATAAATAAAAATCCAGATCAGATGGAGGACCTGCGCCTAGACACGACCACAACACATGATGGGGTCAGCCGGATCCGGGCCGTATCCAGATCAGACGGAGGACCTTCGCCTAGACACGACCACAACACATGATGGGGTCAGCCGGATCCGGGCCGTATCCAGATCAGACGGAGGACCTGTGCCTAGACACGACCACAACACATGATGAGGTCAGCCGGATCCGGGCCGTATCCAGATCAGATGGAGGACCTGCGCCTAGACACGACCACAACACATGATGAGGTCAGCCGGATCCGGGCCGTATCCAGATCAGATGGAGGACCTTCGCCTAGACACGACCACAACACATGATGAGGTCAGCCGGATCCGGGCCGTATCCAGATCAGATGGAGGACCTTCGCCTAGACACGACCACAACACATGATGAGGTCAGCCGGATCCGGGCCGTATCCAGATCAGATGGAGGACCTTCGCCTAGACACGACCACAACACAGCCCTCTGGCTTGCTTAGTTTGAGACAATTAATAATCAACAACATTATTGATCTGACTGTTCTGACGCTGCTGTATGAAAACTGAATTGAGTTGGACGATGACATCACTGTTTTCTCCAGAACTGCCTAATAGATGAAATGATCTAATTTAATAATTGATGATCTTTAATATGGAACTGAATCAACACTGCACTGACTTGCATGGATCATCTGTTTTTCACTGTAAAGCTGCTTTGAAACAATCTGAATAGTATAAAGAGGTACAGAATTAAAGGTGACTTGACTAATGTCTGTGTATATTACTCATCATGTGACCGTCTGAGAATGTTGTAGTGCACACCTGAGAGACAGGTACCAGTAAAATGAAAGCTTTAGCATAAGTTCTGCCAGGAAGACTTAATTACCGCGTCACGTGTTACCTTCAGGTTATCCAATCACGTTCTTATTCTTGTCGTATAAAAGATCAGTACTTACACATGTTTGAGTTCGTAGATGCCGACGCGACAACAACCTCCACCCTCCCCACCACCACCACCAGGATGGTCCCGTCTACACTTCCCTGGGGGGTCGGCTGCGCCCCTGCCTTCGCCTTAAGGGAGGAAATGCTGATCCGCTACCCTCGGATTACGATCTATGGACAGGGCCTACGCCAAAGAACAAATAATTGCCTGCTGGGCTGTCAATAAATGGATGCTTTGTTGCATCATTTTATCTCCCGAGTCATTCTGGTAGAGGGGTTTTGTGTGTGCAGGTGAAGCGCAGGTGGATTTATATCTGCATGTAGAGCTTCCTCCTGTCAGTTGCTTGATCTCTCAGCCTTGCGTTCTCCGGCTCCGTCTGATCAACATCTGCACCTCGTGTTCGATGGCGTTCCCCGATTCAAAGCGAGCGGCGAGGAAACCCTCGGCCCAGTTTGACACATCACACCGGGATCCTTTCGTTGCACGGCCAAGACTTTCCACGGCTGGATTCACGAGCTGTCGAACACGAGACATGATACGCGGCTGCCACGCAAACTCCTCGCTCGTGAATCCTCAAACATCCAGCAGCACAAATCATGCTGGAGATAAACCTCGCTCGGCTCCTACCTGACAAACGCAGAGGCCTGGCGTCTCCAGATGAACACGCTGGAATGTTCCACCTGTTTATCCTGCGTTCTCCTACTGTAAACCGCTCCGACAAATGGTTTTCTTCTCTGGACAACAAAGCTAAATATTGTACACTGTGTATATGTGTTTAGATTACTGTCAAGCTCTTTATGATCAGTGGAAACAGGCCGGTTTTTATAATCAAAACTTTTTTCACCGTGAGCTTCTACACTTTATTTGTGACATACACACACGTCCTATAGAAATATACAAGCTGTGTGGAAAAGGCCGTACGTTATTCTTGTTACAGCTAGAACAGGACACACACACACTTCTGAGAGGACGACTGTGAAATCTCCGCGATCGGCTCTTAGACTGTTTTAACCCTTCGGGTGTCTTTTCAGGCTGAGGAAGGAGGTTAAGGTGGATTCTTATGCGGTCTGATGTTAACAGTTAAGAAACAGCGGATTGTGAGATATGCAAACACAAGCAGACATTTCCGTCACACTCACTGTCACGATGAGTGACGACTAAGAGCTGGAAACAAGACGTAGACATCGCAAGATGAAAAGCGTACAAAACCGTATCAACACCAGCTTGCACATCGCAAGACATCCACAAAAAATATATATCATCAAATAAAAAATATAGAATACAATGAATACAGATCTGGGAAATATTGCTGTTAATAAATCCAAAACAAATCCAAAACAAAACAAAATATTATTATTATTTAAATACAGATCTGTGAAATATTTCTGTTTATATGCCATCCACCACAAAATAAAATAAAATAAATACAGATCTGGGAAATATTTCTGTTCATAAATGTGTGACATCCACGCAAAAACAAACAAAAAATAATCTGTAAAATATAAAATATAAATTCATGATATCCATATATATATACAGTATATATATATATATATATATATATCATATCCATGCTATCAAATATATATAATAATATATAAATAATATAAATATAAATAATATATAAATAAATAAATAAAATAATCAAGTTAAAGGTGGACGTTTCTCTCCGGAGTTATAATGGCTGCTGTGCCCCTGTTGTTTTGGTTCATGCGATGCTATTAACAGTAATCGAGCCTTGTTCTGGCCATGGGCATGTAAACAACACTGTTGTGTAGCCAACTGGCCTAATAGCTGGTGTGATTGCTCTAACGTCCACGATAACACACTCGATAAGAGCGTTCACATCATTGATGTCATCAGTGCTGTCAGAACAGCCAACAGAAACAGATCCGGCGTGTGACGGGACGAGTTCACAGGAGACTCTCGCCGTTCACATGCCAGCCTCCATTACGCAACACCAGCGCTTGTTTGACTTAGAAAACGAGACTGTGAATAACCAGTAGGAAATGAAGCAGGACTTTGCCAGTTTTCAGGCCGTCATTGTCTGCGATAATCAGCGTAATCTGAGTCCTAGTACGACTGCCTCGTGTTTATGTGTTCAGCACTTCGTCTGCCTGCTCGATTCCACAAAGCTCTTCTACAGCGTTTTATTGCATTACATGACAAAGATAACAAGCTGTCATCATAGATTTTGCTTTATTAAGCTCTTGCCTGATAGCTTCATGAAAGGGCTGAAGGAGAGCTATCTTTTGAGAGGCTGCTGAAAGTATCCCAAAAATGTAGTGACATTAAAAAATAGTGACATTTGGAATAGTTTGGAAAGTGGGCTCTGGCTCGCACTGATATCATCAGATAAGCACGCTTGTTCCCATGTGATAAGAGCGACCAAACGTTTAGTGGGAAATGACTGCAAAGTGCTGTTCTCTGAAGACAGCGGCCGTTTCACAGGATCAGCCAGAGAAATTACACGAAAGCTGATTCGCACATTTTTAAAAACTCTTGGCTGCATGTTTTTGAAGCTGCTTTCCTTAAACTCGACGGCAAGATCTGTCCGTCACCGCGCTGGACTCGCTCACGGCCATCACAACATCTTTCCCCGCAGATCTATAGTCCAGCCGAGACAAAGAGTATGGAAGAACAAGAGGCGAAACTCTGATGCTTTTTTGGTAACAGCCACTAGGTGGCGCTTTGGTAGCGCGGCCGCCATTTTGGGGTGAAAATTCCAACTGGAGTTACTGGACAACAGCACAGATAACAGTCTTTTGAGTTTTTCTTGCATTGGTGAGTATTTCCATTGTATGCAACTTTACACCTTTACTACTATTATTAGTTACCAGCTCCACTAGGCCTGAAATACATTTTTATCCTGTATTTTTACGCTCTGATTGTGTGAGATGTACAAACTCAGATTCGGCTTGAAGTCCTCGGATGCGGTGCCGCGCGCGCTGTTATAAAAAAGCTGTGCACACAGCTAAGCGATACGAGGTTTTGCCGGTCTTGTGCACCGAATTTGTCTCTTTTGCTAGAATTCGGTAGATTTTCAAAATAAAACACCCTGTGGAGACTGAAGAAGTCACTAACGCTCCGCTGCTGAAACGCGTCTGAGACGAGCTAGGGACGCATCAAAAACGTGGCGCTGACGTTCCGCGCCGTAGACGGATCCAGTGGATTTTAGGGGTAAAGCTGGACGGACCTCTCCCGAATCACCTCCAGCCCTCAGCCTCCGAAGCACCAAATAACTACACCTCCGTTTCCCTCGTAAGCTGATATAACCATTTAAACATTCTCTGTGATATTTTATTTTTTTACATGACACACTGAGACAAAAGGTTTCAGACTGGACGTGCTGCGATGATGATAGCTCAGTTCACAACGACAAAACACACAGATCACTTGGTCTTGTCAATGGGACAATTTGGCAACTTTTTAAAAATAAACTTTCCATTCAGAATCTTTGGGCATACATTTCGGCGTCTCGCGCTCGTCATCCACTCAAAACGTAACGTTACTATTTGGCCGGCCTGCAAGCCGAATCTAGCAAGCGGATCTAGACCGTAAACAAAACAACAGGCACGCAGCAAACACACATTTTGGCTTGTGAGCCGGCTTTGAGTGGATGACGAGCGCGAGACGCCAAAATGGACCAGGACGCGTCCTGTTGCAAAAGCATGTGAAAAAACTACAAAGTTTGCTAGGACAAAAAGACTGTTAATCGCGCGATAAAAAAATGAACGCCGTTAAAATGGGTTTGCGTTAACGCTGTTAATAACCCGTTAAACTGACAGCCCTAATATATATATATATATATATATATAAGTCCACTAAAAGAGGGAGGGCGTTGTCGCATTTAACTCCAAAACTCTGGAATAGCCTTCCCAATAGCCTTGTTCGAGGCTCAGACTCACTGTCCCAGTTCAAAAGTAGATTAAAGACGCATCTCTTTAGCCAAGCATTCACATAATCCTTACCTTTCATTCCTCTGTTGAATCAGATCGAATGCATTTAATACTATAAAACTTGAAGACTCTGTAGGTTACTTGTATAGGTTGCATAGTATTTACAGTCATTACGTTCCTGTGTGTACTGTGTGTATTTCAGGTTTTCTGTTCAGCATCATAGATAATGTAGTTTTTCACCACAAATTTTGCTTTTAAATATGATCATTTTAAAACTAAGATGAAATAATGCAGGCTGACTGTTTCAAAAGCAGCAGATACGATCGATTAACAACCTCGTCGCTCACAGCAGGGCTGACTATAAAGATTTATCGTTACCGTTAAAAATCTATTTCAGTTTTAACATCTGGAAACCAGCTGTTGCACTCAAAAAATTAAATGAAATAAAATGAATGAAAATAGGACATTTCCTTCTAGAGTTATTGTGGTTTCAGTCTCCATACAGCGTATAAAGAGTCCATGTTGAAGACTACACTTCAGTCCTTGACGATGATAACCCTACTGGACCGGCACTGAGACTCCAGCGCTGTGACAGAACACTCGTTCATTATCATCCTCGTCTCTGGAGAATCACTGAGCCACAAAGGAAGGAAACGTCACCTGAGCCAGTGAAGCGTGGGCTCTCCTGTTGCCACAACACGCATTAATCCTAGTGGTCAGCGATGGACACTGCACTTAAGCTGGCAGCGTCTCGCACGGGTTCATCGAGTCGGACACGACCGCTGCTCTTCAACTAGTCTTACTTCTGATGTTTCTCACAACACTTCAAATGTAAAGCAAGATCTTGGTTTCAAACGTGCTTGTTTTGAACATCTCAGGACTCAGGACAGACATCAGCCATGTGGTGGTAAGATTATTACCCTTACACTAAAAATATGATCAAGTCATCCATCCGAAGCATCAGCATTCAGACCAACAAAAATACAACCAATATAACCGATAATTCTCCACGTTAGATTTGGCTGGAGGAATGTTCACCGCACATGTTCACACACTCACCAAAAGCCACTTATGGAAATATGCATGATAAATAGGAAACATGAAATGTTTATGCAAATGTAATTAGTAAACTAATGTCGTACAAGTGAAGGGATTGAGAACATCTGCGACCTTTCGGAGACGGAAGCATGCAAACCAGACGGAGCTGCGAATCACTGTCATATTCCCATATCAGAAGAGCGCTTACAGTAAAAGGGCTTGATGGAGCTTTGAAGCTCTGCGTTCTCCATCATATGCAAACAGACTGATGATGCTGTTTATAGTGCATTCTGCTATCAAAATATTTACAGGCCAGCGGAGTTGTGCATTTGACTTTAAGCAGATGTTTCATCTACTCAGCGCTCACCTTCGCCGATCTAACGTTCTGGGATATCATCACCAACACACACACACACACACACACACTGCGAAACTCTTCTCGTATGAGAGAGTTATACTGAGGTTTTAAAGACGCTGAGGTAAAGAAACTTGGACTGAAAAAATAAACTTGTTTTTTACTATGCAAATATTTCCACGATATTTAAAAATAAAGAAAAATAAATCTTTTTTGATTCAGGTCTCACACTCACCCAGGGATGTTCATCCAGCGCTGATGATAACTGCCTTACCAGCTCACAAAGATATGTTCGGAGATGATGTTTGGATAACGTTCCCGTTAAAGTCGACGAATGTTCAAAACATCCTTTTAAAATGTTTTGAACTTTTTTTAATGTTCTCTGAACGAAGTAACAACATTTAACAATGTGAGACGAACATCCAATTAAAACGTTTCATAAAAAATGTTGTATAAATAATGTTTTTGTGCTAATGTTGTGGCAGCATTATTAACTTTATGTTTTATGAATGAATTAATGTTCATTTAGAATTAACATTCCATTAATGTTACTGGAAGAATGTTTGTTCATGAGAAATCCTTGACAGAACGTTCCCTGTTAGCTAGATAGATGTTAAAATATTATTTAATAAGATCATCTACGAGATGCTTATTAGGGGTGATCCGATCAGGATTTTTGGGGCCGATCACCAATCCCTGATTACTGGAAGCTGTATCGCCCGATACCGTTCACCGATTACAGGGTCTATTTGAAGACTTCTATTTATCATGTTGCATTACTCACTATATTTAACAACAATGTACTGTACATTAAGTATTACATTTAAGAGAAGACAATGTATCATGAATTGACACCTGTGAATGTCCAGCATATTAACTTAGCAGCTTGGTTATTGGGAACAGCTTAGGGCTTGACAGACAGAATATAAAATAAAATAAATTTTAAAAAACCTGTAGAATATAAAATAAAATAAATAAAATGCTTTAAAAAATCTGATTTTTTAAAGTTAGCTTTAGACAAACTAAAAACAGCCACAAAAACAGCTATAGTCAAAATAATGTTATGAGTCAGTCAGCCATCAGTTTTTCTAATACACTTAAAGGACCACAGGTAGTAAAGTGCAATACTACTCACATGGCACCCGTTATCGTTAATATAACACGCGCTGAGAACGGGCTGGTAATACCCGTGCGATCGGAGTAACCAGAGTAACCAGGCAACCAGAGCTTCCCCCAAACCGCGCTTTAAATTTTCTCCAATGTTTATAATAATATAAATGAACCGTCTTGTTTAATCTTAAAGTTTTGGTGGTCAGATTCAGACTCAATGAAGAGCAGAGAGCACAGATATGATCAAGCTGAACAAGCAACAAGCAATCGTTATTATAGTTCAAAAGGGCAAACAGTTAAAGTTATTATGCGAGTTAACTCGAGTCAGAATGTACATGTGCAAGGCTCCATTTGTCATCCATCACCGTGACATCAAGTGGACTTTTAAAGCTGAAGTAATGAGTGGATTAAGCTTGGAATAACGAGAGAAATAACATGGATAGAACTTTCTTGTCGGTGGATTGTAATGCATCAGTCAGTCAGATAACGTAACAAGGAAGTGAGACGACAGCTACTAAAATTATGTAAGACAAAAAGTTTTATTCTTCGCAACTCGTGTGAAATAATATGTGACAATCGGGTCCAGTCGGGTTTGTGTTTTCCTGCCGGGTTCGGGTCCAGTTTTCAAATAATAGACAGGTCTAGGTCGGGTCCGGGCAGTACATTTATGTCATTTTTCGGGTCTGTACAGGTCCGGGTCCAACTTTTGAAATGAACGACGGGTCCGGGTCGGTTCGGTGTAGCACATTACGGGTCTCTTCCGGGTCGGGCATGAATTTTTGGACCCGTGAAGACCTCTAATTTACAGTTTCTGACACATTTACCGTTTCTGACACATTTACCGTTTCTGACACATTTACCGTCTTACACGTTTACCATGCCTTACACATTTACCGTTTCTGACACATTTACCGTTTCTGACACATTTACCCTGTCTTACGCATTTACTGTTTCTGACACATTTACTATGTCGGACACATTTACCGTTTCTGACACATTTAGTGTTTCTGACACATTTACCGTTTCTGAAACATTTACCGTTTCTGACACATTTACCGTTTCTGACACATTTACCGTTTCTGACACATTAACCTGTCTTACGCATTTACAGTTTCTGACACATTTACTGTTTCTGACACATTTACCGTCTTACACATTTACCATGCCTTACGCATTTACCGTTTCTGACACATTTACTATGTCTGACACATTTACCGTTTCTGACACATTTAGTGTTTCTGACACATTTACCGTTTCTGACACATTTACCGTTTCTGACACATTTACCGTTTCTGAAACATTTACCGTTTCTGACACATTTACCCTGTCTTATGCATTTACAGTTTCTGACACATTTACTGTTTCTGACACATTTACCTTGCCTTACGCATTTACCGTTTCTGACACATTTACCGTTTCTGACACATTTAGTGTTTCTGACACATTTACCTTTTCTGAAATATTTACCGTTTCTGACACATTTACATTTCTGACACATTTACCGTCTTACACATTTACTGTTTCTGACACATTTACCTTGCCTTGCGCATTTACCGTTTCTGACACATTTTCCGTTTCTGACACATTTACTGACACATTTTATAAATTTCATTAGCATAAATAGCAGTGAATACGTTTCCCAGTTTGACTTCAAATGGTGTGTTCTAGCACTTTTATGCTGAAATACAGCCCTACGTAATGATTTATCCCAAGAAAACAGCAAAGAGTGAAGTACATTCATCTCAATACATCAAACGCATGACGGATGCAAAGAGATGCGCTTTACTCACTCGATTGTAAAATACTCTCAGGTATTTTTCTTCAAGGTGAAATCATTTCAGATGAGCACAATCCTCTTTAATCCCTGTGATAAAACCGGCAATGAACCGGAGTTTTAGGTCAGATCTACACAGTAACGACTCCAACAGAAGCAGAATAAACATCAAACATGTTCCCTTTGATGCACAAAATATCCCCACCTCTATTAAAGAAGTTTGTGATTATTGGATAGATACAGTGGTGGTCAACAGTTTGAAATAATTAACATTCAAAGCTGAATTTATCATCATTACTCCAGTCTTCAGTGTCACATGATCCTTCAGAAATCACTCTAATATGAGGATCTGATGATCAAGACACATTTATCATTATTATCAGTGTTGAAACCTGTTGAGCTGCTTCACTTTTTTGATCCGTTAATCCAAACTTTTGGCTTTTTGGTAGTGTATACATGGCTATTGATTTCTAAAGCCATACAATGAAATGTGATTAAGTAAGTCATACCTGAGAAGCTCTGAGGAAGAACAGCACCGGCGTCAGAAGAACAGGACGAGTGTGTGAAATCAGTGTGAACTCGAGATGCTTCTGGTCATAGTGTGGATGTAGATGTTGTGATTCCCTGACGAACAGGAGCTTTGACCGTTTCACCTGAGCTTGCTCATCATGTGCGAGAGGTTTCGCAGAACTTCACAGCAGAAGATAATCTACAGAGATAATAAACATACATTAAAGATCTCATTATACAGTTCAGTGACCCATATGTACTGGCAAAAGCCTGCTTTACACACACACAACAAAAACAGACTGGCACAACAGAAGAACATACTGTACATAATCAGTTTGGATACGGACCGTGTGACTCTAAAACATAATTGACGGAGCCTCACACGATACAGATTAGATGTTGATCCTCTACCAGATGTGTTCTCGCGGCCGCACAAACTGAGCTCTTGTAGATCACGGTGTGGTTGGAAGAGGAACAGCATCGCCAGCCCAAAGCCCACGGGCAAACAGGACCATTCCAAATGTGATTTTGGAAAAATGCAGGCTTGATTTACCACTGATAATGCAGCGCTTTAAACGAATAAACCGTAGAATGAAACTGCCGGTTTGCGTGGGGTTTGTGACGGGCATCACGCTGCCGTTTCTGTGAGCGTCTGCATTCCCAAAAGGAGATAACGGGGAAATGTCATCGTGGGCCGCTGGAAGTGGTCAAGAACTCTGCAAACGTCACGCTCTCGGGAAAGAAGACGTCTCGCAGCATTATCTGATTGGGTGGCACATCTACAGTCTTATGAACAGACACATATTTTCATATAGATGTGTATAATCATATTTAAGCATTAGCAATTATAGTAATTATATTACTGTGGGTGAAAAATATAAACATATTTTGATTGAAAAGAAAAATAAAATATATATATGAAAATGACTGTTAGGCTATATCTTCACAAGTAACCCCTTCAAAATTAATTTGTTCATACGTATTAAGCTAAAGGTTTTTTCCCCAAAAAATATTTGCACTAATGTCAATTAAGTCTCAAGCCATCGCCGGTTATTCGCCTCATAAACAGGTTTGCCTTCACTTCTCAGTTCAAGCATCTTTCATCACAGTAACGCATTAGAGCGTTCGAGACACAGACCACGTCCTAAAATAACTCCAGCACAGCACTGCCTCTTCACTCTTACGGTTTTACTTTCAGCAATATTCATCTTCTGCAGTTCTCTGATGAGGAATCGGGGGAACTGGAGACAAAACAATATTGTTACTTCAACGCGCAGGAATGTGTGTGTGGCAGGAGCTCAAAACGAGGAACCCTGCAGGATCCCCAGGCCACTGGAGACTCACACACACACATATGCATGAGACTTGCACAACACACACACAACAGCAGAGCTTCAGCCCGAAGCCAGCGATCACGGAGCATCACTGACGATAGCGCTCACCTCGTGTTAATGTACAACAAGCATTACTCACTCACTTAACAACAGCACACATGAATATTAGTCTACATCAATAAATAGTGTAAAAAGGTTAACCCCTGGTTTCACAGACAAGACTTAAAGGAACATATCATGAAAATCTGCTTTTCTCCATGTGTGTGTGTGTGTGTGTGTGTGCTGTAATCGACCGCCTCTACCGACAGAACCCGTGGACAGTAACTGTGTTCTGGTGAGTGTTTCTCTGCAAGCATGTCTAAAAACAAGCCGGTCCAATTTCTCTCCTTCTGGCGTATGAAGAGGATCTTATTATAATACCATAGATTTATATCACATCTTGTGAAAAGGGGGCATAATACGTCACCATAAAGCTAGTCCCAGACTAAAATGGATGTCAGAGTTATTTGAACTAAAAGTGCTATTGTTTTGTCTCAAGAATCACACCAGTGATGTTTTTTCTAAGGCACGTTTATTAAAGCTGAAGTTATTAAGCCCAATCCTGGCTTAAAGGGGAAATGAAGCAGTGAATCAAGTTTACATGATTTACAAGATGGATTTCCAATATAATCAACAAATATATAAGGAACATTACAAATGTAAACATTTAGAAGAAAAAAAGAAAAAACTTTGTATCATTGGCCGCCATTGTGCAGTTGACGTCACGGGGTTGGTTGGCTCAAGTTTAACAGGCTCTGGGCATTGAAAATCACGACATCAAACTGTGTTTACACCAGTGTTTTGACCGCGAACGAATAATGTTAGGTACAGTCATTAGACAAAAAGACGACGTCTCATGTTATATGTTGACAAACTGCACATAGAAACATTGTTCGCGATGTTTGCCGTCAGATATTCCTGTCTCGTCAATAACATGTAAGTTAGCACGTATTTGTTAAAGGGGAAAGGAAACGTCCATATTTTCGCACTGGTAGTGCTAGTAACGTTAGCTACAGCCTACATATACTAGGAAAAAGTGTCTCCGCTCTGACATCCTTCAGGGAAAGCATCGCCGCTTCCACACGTCTCAGCACAGCATGGTAAACGTGCGCGCCGGTGATGCAGAATTGACCACGCAACACATGCTCAAGATCAACCTCTTGACAACAGACGGACTCTGACACGGAGGGCATCGCAGGACAACAGCCACACTGACACCTGGTAAGTTAGCGTTGCAAACCCGCTCTCCGCCCCAAACCACCACCGGCTGTTCTACACAGCAACGTAACTTACATGTTGTTGACGAGACGGGAATATCTGACGGCAGACATCGCGAACAATGTTTCTATGTGCAGTTTGTCAACATGTAACATGAGACGTCGTCTTTTTGTCTAATGACTGTACCTAACATTAGTCGTTCGCGGTCAAAACACTGGTGTAAACACAGTTTGGTGTCGCGATTTTCAATGCCCAGAGCCTGTTAAACTTGAGCCAACCAACCCCGTGACGTCAACTGCACAATGGCGGCGCCCTGGCGGCGAAAGATACAAAGTTTTTTTCTTTTTTTCTTCTAAATGTTTACATTTGTAATGTTCCTTATATAAGGAACTGTTTGTGAAACCAGGCCTACATTAGTAAATAGTTCAATACCTGCTGAAGGTCAATTTAAGGTGCGTCAAATGATCAATTTGACAAGCAATGTCCTATGACCAAATCCATGCACTATCAGAATATCTCGTTTTGGGAATCACTTCTAACCTGCACTGCCAAAAGTATTATGAAATCTTGCTTATAAATGGAAGTAATACACTCGTTGGGATACTTCACCCCTTAAAGATTGAAGCCAACTGATTTTTGAAATGGCACATTTATCCGGAAACTTTTGGGACAAATTACAGCTGAAAGGAATCTGACATCATTACACATTTCTGGACCATGAATCAACTCTAAAACAGCAGACGAGCATGAAGCACATTCGTTTGAAACCCATGACCATTCGTAGGAAAGCGAGCTTGTGTCGAATGCATGCATATTTACTTGAAGAAGTCAAACACTGGCCAGAGGATCATGCGATCTGTGTTACAGCAACGGCTTGGACATGCTCATGAAAACGGTTGTTCTTTGAGCCAGTTTTTTGAGCCCGCTGTGTGTTGCAGATATGACAACTGGACTTTTCTTTAGTTAACCACAGTTAGTACATGTAGTCTGAAATCAAACTGTGGAATACCTCAAGCAGTATCTCATGGTTATGCAACAGTTCCTATGACATTTCTGATATTAATTTTGATGTGTTTTTAAGCTTGGAAAGATCAACAGATTGGACAATGCACCGCACATGTCCGGCTGAAAACAAAAGGGAGGTAATATTATTAATATTATGGATGCTGGTTATTTCTTTGATTGTGTAATCTCCTACAAAATAGCTTCTTGAGAACAGAAGTTAAGAGCAGACATCGATTACAGCGACTCCCTGAAGATGACGCAGGGTTAGGAAAGCAATCGCTGGGACTAAACTGGAAGGATGTGTGGAGCATCAACTAGGAATCGCCAGAAACTGTGCAAATAACCGGCTTATGTCATCACATACTTCATCTGAATCACAGCAGCGAGAGCAAAAAAACGAATTAAGCAAATGGAACAACCTTATCATTTTAAAATGTAACTTATTTTTAGAAAAAGTGACAAGTGCTAGCGGAGGCCAGGAATAGAAGGGCTATTTGAGCCGGGTTTCTCTTGGACGGATGTCATGTTCTCAGCGATGCCAGGAGAATGTGTTTTGTTTTTCGTACAAGAGTTAAGGCTCGTTCTACTCACATTGTTGTTTCGTGACTCATCAACTCTGTTTAGATCAGACGAATATCTAAGCACTGCAGTCGAGTCTCGGGCCGATACTATGAATGGTCAACGTGTGATTGAACCGGGTCGGATCCATCATGATACGCATGTTCAAATCTCTGAGCATGAGCACTGTACAAGTGCATTTCGACATCACACATTTCTTCTTTCTTTTATATCAGGACAAAGACGATTAAAAATGCATGAAGATCAAAAGAATGTATAACTGGCGTATTGCCATGACACTCATGCTATAGTTCATATATTCAAACAAACAGTAGGAGATGATTTACGGCCTCTGTTTGGACTCATCCTTATATTTCCATTCGCTAGCTGACGATTTATCATAAAGTTTTGTGTTTCTAGTCGGCTTGACTCGCATAACCTGGCAATTACTGAGATTGACAAGGTATCCCGTTTCACCTGCTTCACCTTTGCAATAAAATCGAACAGTAACAAAATCCTCTTGATTATTTAGTCTGACTCATATGAGAAATATTGACACTGTATCTCATAATACCAAAGATTTCACAAAGTGTATAGCCAAAAAATGTGAACTAAATGAAAGTCTGAAAGACAAAGTCTACCAATTAAATGAAAAGCATCTGTAACGACAGAACGGGATTTCAAGACTCAAAACGAGTGTCTGTAAAACAATATCACAGATATCAATGATGGATAAGAGCAAAAGAAATGGGACAATAAAAACGTAAATGCAGCGACTTTAAAAATGTCATGTGGTGTAACGTGTACATAATATATATTCCAGAGTTACAAATATCATGAATTCATTCGTAAATATCATACGACTTTTTCGATAACACTTTATAATAAGGTTCATTAGCTAATCTATGAACTAACGATGCATTTGTTACAGTATTTATTAATCTTTGTTAATGTTAGTTAATAATAATCCAGCTGTTCTTTGTTAGTTCACAGTGCAGTAACTAATGTTAACTAATACAACCTTTGATTTTAATAACGTATTAGTAAATGTTGAAATTAATATGAACTAAGATTAATAAATGCTGATGAAGTATTGATCATTATTAGTTCATGTTCATTAATGCTCCTTATTGTGAAGTGTTACTACGTTTACTATTTCTGTCTGTCTATCATTATATCATGAGTTTATTGTCATTAATTGTCACTCAAAACACATATTTAATCATCAGAACTGGAAGGCTTCGTTGAGTCTAGTTTAGGTCACATGTGTGTAATCAATCTCTTATGATGTTTGACATCTTTGTGTATTTCAATGCAAGCAGACCCGCGGTGTGTGTAGAGAGAAACGGCTCATTCTAAGGTAATAAAAACACAACGGTTCATCAAGCAAGGTCTTTATACACCACTGAAAACATAGTTATGTATATTAAATTGCATTGCTGTCAACAGATCCTCCTAAATATCACACAATGCACCTTTAAGTCACATATTTATAACCAGCTCCTATGATGTCTGACAGAGAGAAAAGAGAAGCGCTCTTTTGTCCGACGCTGCTCAATGATGTCATGTTTCTAGAAGGCAACCGGGGCCACGAAGCAGAGACTTGAAAGCAAACGTGAATCAGAAACACATTGTACCTGACGGGGCGTTTCTGGAGGAGGAACTCGAGAGCCACCGACCGCAGCCGACAAAAGCAGAGCAATTTGCCAAGCTGCATAACAGAGAGATCCGCAGCGTTACTGAAGCGAACGTCCACCGTTTGGTTTTAATTATGGGATCAGCCCTGAAGATACGCTCCTTCTGAACACTTCAACTTCTATAAACAACCAGTCTTCTTGTTCCTGAGCTGACGGCTTTAAGGCATCGGCCTCGCCAAGAACGCCACACATTCCTGGAGCTGCTCTTCAGAGGAACAATCTCTTTTCTAATATTCATTTACATCACACAGCAAAAATGCCCAAAGTCAAGGGACATCTAAACACTGCGTGTCAATGTAACCCAACTCTAAACAATGTGACCCAACTCTAAACAATATGACCCAACTCTAAACAATGTGACCCAACTCTAAACAATGTGACCCAACTCAATGTGACCCAACTCTAAACAATGTGATCCAACTCTAAACAATTTAACCCAACTCTAAACAATGTGACCCAACTCTAAACAATGTGATCCAACTCTAAACAATGTGACCCAACTCTAAACAATGTGACCCAACTCTAATCAATGTGACCCAACTCTAAACAATGTGACCCAACTCTGAACCATGTGACCCAACTCTAAACAATGTAACCCAACTCTGAACAATGTTACCCAACTCTAAACAATGTGATCCAACTCTAAATGATGTGACCCAACTCTAAACAATGTACCCAATTCTAAACAATGTAACCCAACTCTGAACAATGTGACCCAACTCTAAACAATGTGACCCAACTCTAAACAATGTGACCCAACTCTAAACAATGTGACCCAACTCTAAACAATGTGACCCAACTCTAAACAATGTGATCCAACTCTAAACAATGTAACCCAACTCTAAACAATGTGACCCAACTCTAAACAATGTGATCCAACTCTAAACAATGTGACCCAACTCTAAACAATGTGACCCAACTCTAAATAATTTGACCCAACTCTAAACAATGTGACCCAACTCTGAACCATGTGACCCAACTCTAAACAATGTAACCCAACTCTGAACAATGTGACCCAACCCTAAACAATTTGACCCAACTCTAAACAATGTGATCCAACTCTAAATGATGTGACCCAACTCTAAACAATGTAACCCAATTCTAAACAATGTAACCCAACTCTGAACCATGTGACCCAACTCTGAACAATCTAAACAATGTGACCCAACTCTAAACAATTTGTTAAATATTTGTTAAATTAACAAATAAAGTTAATCCAAAGGAAAACTGGATTATTTTTCTGACCCCACTAGCAGATATTTGTATTATCCCTATTAATATTTTCTCTACTGTGTCATTTGCACCAAATCTCAAATGATGTATTGTGTCTTATAGCGTTCTGGGAGGGAAAAGATGATGACGAAATTACATTGTGAACATTTTTTGGGAAATATTGGCTGACAACATTTCCTCTCTAAGGCTCCTTTTCTTGCAAGAATTTTATCTAAATACACAGAAAATAATAAATATTTTCACACAATATTACAGCTTGATTGGAGGTTGTAATTACAGCTCACATGACACATAGAAATATATTCTGCTCACAAATGATATAATAACATTGTGATCGCTCACAGAACGGATCATAGAGATGGGCATCCTGGAGAGGAGAACTCAGCATAGCACCCTCGTGAACGAGGGGAGTATCACTTATCGATCCTGGATCTACACAGTTAAAGTCATGTGGAGGCTGGGCACTCAGAAAGGGACCCTAATAAGGGAGCACCTCCAGCTCTAGGGCTGATCTAACAGGGAAACCTCGTGAGAGTCCTTCGACCTTCCAGCCAGACTTGGGGAGCTAAGTATTCATACAGAACAATCCTCAGATAGATTCTGCAACACTATACTCAAAACCAGGCTCTGGGCTAGGTTTTACCTTTGCAATGGTAAGCATCCAACTCATAGGGTAATGAGTTGACCCCTTCAAGGGGGTCTGTCAAGGCCTAACTACTTGATAGTGGGACTGTTAGCAGAGCTAGCCACAGAAGTCAGGTGCTCTCACAGACATCTCTGTGGGCCTGGTTATACTTTTTTTCACATTGCCGACAGGCAGTGTACTCAGCAAAAAGTGCTATCGACCCTTTAAAGCAAGGCGAGTACAATCTGAAGTGCTTCAGAGCCCTGTGGAGGCTGGGCACTCTGAAGGGACCCTGATAAGGGAAGCGACTTCAGCTCTAAGGTTCACATTGCCAACAGGCAATGTACTTAATAGAAGTGCTATCGACCCTTTAAAGCAAGGGTAATATAGTCTTACGCTACCGGACAATCGAGGAGGCCTACTGTAAGGCCCACAGCTTCGAATGTCATGGGCGTTGGCCCAGGCAGTGCTTCGGGATCATACTCACCCATCCAAAGTGGGAGAGAGTAACTAATCCGTCTCAACCTGAGCCTGGGTGGTGAAGGGTGATCTCATACGAGCTATGGGTAGCAAAGTACTCGGAATAAAGACCCTAACAAGGGGAGTACTATCAGAATGACCCCGAGGAATGCATATTATTCAACCTTACTAAAAACTCACGTAAAGGGAGAAGACTCACAGAGCTCAACCTGTTGCCCATAGAGCGATGGCCTCAATGACATTCACAAAATAGAGGCCTAAAGAGCACGAAAGAGCGCACTTACTACCAAATCCGACGCCAGACCTACTGAAGGGATCCAAATTGAAGGAATAGCTCATAATGGTCCAGCCTCAGGCTGATGCAAGAAGCGCTCGGGGTGAAAGATTTAAATGCTTCAAATCTGTCAGAAGATCAGCCTGGTATGCTTGCAACACCCTCACTGTGTGCAACACATCACCAGCCAGACCTGCCACTGCGTATGTCTTGCCATGTAAGTGTGCTGTCATATTTTAGTGGCTTAAGAGGCAGAGCTGGAGGACTTCATGTCGATGCCTCTCCAGCCGTGAGTTATTTTGCGAACATCTCGTCAATTGGGGCATTGACACATACCCATGTTGGCGCATCCCCTCAACATCAGGTTGAAGCGTACAAACAAAACAGTCCCTGAAGACGAAAAGATGTTGACATGTTCTACAGGCTCCCCTTATATACTTCCGGGTCTAGTGATGATGTCATAAGCTGTCGCCGGCCAGTATGATTGGCGTGATTCGAGTTTCCTCTGAACTCTACTTTTCTGAATCATGTTTTTTTTCAATGACTTTCCCCATTGTCTTGGTTACTTGGTTACAATAAATGCAGATTGTTTTGATATTGTGTCACCAAACTCAATCACAGGACCAGTTTTTGGGGTGTACTCACGTGTCCGGGTTGTTTTTGGGGTCACTGTCTGTCCTTTATATATGCTTTGACTGAGAGCGGCCCACAGAAGTGTGTGCTCACTGTAATAAAGAGGAATTTAAACTCTACATGTAGGTCGAGAGCTCTGTGAAGCTGAGAATATCTGACAGACTGTTTGCTATTACAAGCTTTAGAAGAATCACAACCGAGCGTTAATGACTTCAGGTCTGTCTGGACTGGCAGAAGGTTGGCTTTGAGAGACCAATACCATATTCGAATTGTATGAATACCAGAGCAAAACGCCCGTGCAGAATCAGTTGTTGGGTGTGTTTTTAGTAATTGTTGGTTTGGTGTGTTTGAGTGCTCATTGTTACAATTACACAGCAAAAGTTCAGTGACATTTTTATTTGTGTATGGTAGAAAGAGAATGATACTGACATAATGGCATACAATAAATGTGGAAAATTGAACTACACGATTCAGGGAGCAGGTTACATAGCAAACACTACGTGCTACTACAAATAAAGGCAGTGAAAAAAATATAATATTCAGAAGAAAACAGTAAAGTTTAGCTGACAGTGTTTATGTCAGAATGTTTATTTTTTTGAGTCCTTCTTTAACCAAACCAATATTTAACTAATATTTAATGATATCTTTTGCATTTCTAATCCAAAGAACGTCAAACTTGGCACTGCACGTACTCGTGCCCGCTAGACGCCTGTCAAGTCTGAAATCCATCGGACTTGCGGTTCGAGAGATATGCGAAGATGGATACAAAGACCTTTCTATAAGTTATAGATAGAAACACACACACACACACACACACTCTCTCTCTCTCACACACACACACACACATTCTGATTTACTCAGACCCTTAGCACGATAACTTGAGTAAGACAGACTGCAGCTGTAAAACATGATGACAATGACATCACAGTTTAAATTTAGAGAGATTTCTCAGTTCATGTTCTATATTTGGACCCCAAACCAGCCATGATGTCAGGATTTTGCAGTTTTGAATGAGCACTGAAAAGAGTTTAAAGTCATCCAACAGCAACAGAGACTGCAGTGTTGTTCCACGCTCTAATGGCGCTCGCATTACACACACCGACAACACACTCCTGTTAATAGAGTCCCACTGAGAGCGTCAGTTTCATCCTCCATCCGTCAGCAAATCATACAAGCATCGGCTTTCGGAAGGTCACTGTCTTCTTCCAAGCCACAACATGACAAACCAAACATCCTCAGGACGCTTTCAGCAAAACACTAATGTCTTGTGATAAAGGCGATTTATGCGAGTGGATGAATAAAGTCATTTTTTAAGTTGAATGAAAATGTGCCATTGAATAATGATGCTTATTTTAGCTAACTGCATCTTATACTTGCAATATAACCTTGCAATTTAGACAATTACACGACTTCTGTTTGTGAGTGCGTATTTAGTACTAAGTAAAATATGTTGTTTAGCTTACTTAAACATTTGAAAACCCTTTTGAAATGTACATATACTTATATGCAAAATGAATATGTATTTTTTATGAGCACAGACCTTGTTTAGACATGCTTTACAGGGTTTAATTAGGCAACGGACCCCCTTAAAACAAACCACACACACACACACACACACACAGGTCTGAAGGACTTATGTACAGACTCATTTAAATCTTGTTCATTTTGAACAAAAAATGTTACATAGTGCACATGGGTCCCTAAATTATTTAATGCAAGGTTAAAATTTCGCAAAGCATCATTACTGATTAATAATAATAATAATAATAAATGGTTAGCAATAGTTATGTGCAAAATTCTTGCATCAATTCAAAATACATTCCTTGTTCTGCCAATTATGACTTTTTATCTCACAATTTGGACTTTTTTTTTTCAGACTTTAAATTCAAACTTTATAACTTTTAATAACCCTTTTATAACCCTTTTCCCATAAAATACTCGCTTGGTAAAAAATACCACAGAAAGAATAACTGTTAGACCATCATGTCACATAAACAGCAAATTACAGCTATTCCATGCCATGTGTCACGTTGTGGGTTTTGTTTTGCTTTGTGTATCACGTGTTTCCTTGTTTGTCATGTGATGCTGCCATGTGTCTTGTCTTTTGTTATGATTTTGCTCAGTGTCCACAGGTGTTTCTTATTTACCACACCCCCTTGTTAGCTTGTTTAGCTTGTTTGTCTGTGTATTTATACCCCTGTGTTTCAGTTGTTGGGTGTCAGTTGTTGTTTAATGTCACTCGGTTCCTGCCTGTTCATCTGTCCTGTTCTGAGGTCCCTGGATTATCTGTTAGTGTAATTAATAAATGCTTGCGATTGGATTCACTCTCTGTTTCGTTCCTGACCGGATGTGACAGAACAACCGACCTCCAAATGAATCCAGCAGCACAGATTATGTGTCTCCGTCAAGGAGATCAGTCCCTAGGGGAGTATATTATGGACTTTATTAAGCTGGCACCTGTCTCATCTTTTGATGAGGTATGCCTGATGGTATTCTTCAGAGGAGGGCTATCCGAGCCACTCTACTCCTTTATGCCACTCCATCACCCTAGCTGTAGTCTGAAGGACTATATCATCCAGGCTGTTTTGCTGAACGATTCTCTGTCCGCCAAGACCGACCTGCCGGAGCTCAGCCCTGCCGAGCCTGCGCTCACCGTCAGCCCTGCCGAGCCTGCGCTCACCGTCAGCCCTGCCGAGCCTGCGCTCACCGTCAGCCCTGCCGAGCCTGCGCTCACCGTCAGCCCTGCCGAGCCTGCGCTCACCGTCAGCCCTGCCGAGCCTGCGCTCACCGTCAGCCCTGCCGAGCCCGAGCTTTCAACGCTGGTTTCGTCCAGCTCTCCAGAGATTGAATGCTCTTCACCGCTGGTTCCGTCCAGCTCTCCAGAGTCTGAATGCTCTTCGCCGCTGGTCCCGTCCAGCTCTCCAGAGACTGAATGCTCTTCACCGCTGGTTCCGTCCAGCTCTCCAGAGACTGTATGCTCTTTACTGCTGGTTCCGTCCAGCTCTCCAGAGACTGTATGCTCTTCACCGCTGGTTCCGTCCAGCTCTCCAGAGACTGAATGCTCTTCACCGCTGGTTCCGTCCAGCCCTCCAGAGACTGTATGCTCTTCACTGCTGGTTCCGTCCAGCTCTCCAGAGACTGTATGCTCTTCACCGCTGGTTCCGTCCAGCTCTCCAGAGACTGTATGCTCTTCACTGCTGGTTCCGTCCAGCTCTCCAGAGACTGAATGCTCTTCACCGCTGGTTCCGTCCAGCTCTCCAGAGACTGTATGCTCTTTACTGCTGGTTCCGTCCAGCTCTCCAGAGACTGTATGCTCTTCGCCGCTGGTCCCGTCCAGCTCTCCAGAGATTGAATGCTCTTCACCGCTGGTTCCGTCCAGCTCTCTAGAGACTGTATGCTCTTCACCGCTGGTTCCGTCCAGCTCTCCAGAGACTGTATGCTCTTTACTGCTGGTTCCGTCCAGCTCTCCAGAGACTGTATGCTCTTCACCGCTGGTTCCGTCCAGCCCTCCAGAGACTGTATGCTCTTTACTGCTGGTTCCGTCCAGCCCTCCAGAGACCGTCCAGCCCGTCCAGCCAGAGACAGTCCAGCCCGTCCAGCCAGAGACCGTCCAGCCCGTCCAGCCAGAAACCGTCCAGACCGTCCAGCCAGAGACCGTCCAGACCGTCCGGCCCGAGACCGTCCAGACCCTCCAGCCCGAGACCGTCCAGACCGTCCAGCCCGAGACCATCCACTCCCCATCTGCCCTTCACCCGGGGACTCAACCCAAATATTTTTTGGGGGGGGGCCCAGTGTCCCAGCCACGGCCGCCTGAAGGGCTCTCACCGCCGTGGCCGCCCGAAGGGCTCTCACCGCCGTGGCCGCCCGAGGAGAATTCACCGCCGTGGCCGCCCGAGGGAATTCACCGCCGTGGCCGCCCGAGGGGTCTTCACCGCCGTGGCCGCCCGAGGGGTCTTCACCGCCGTGGCCGCCCGAGGGGTCTTCACCGCCGTGGCCGCCCGAGGGGTCTTCACCGCCGTGGCCGCCCGAGGGGTCTTCACCGCCGTGGCCGCCCGAGGGGTCTTCACCGCCGTGGCCGCCCGAGGGGTCTTCACCGCCGTGGCCGCCCGAGGGGTCTTCACCGCCGTGGCCTTCGCCTGGTCCTGCTCCGCCCTGGCCGTCGCCTGATCCTGCTCCGCCCTGGCCCCGCCTGGTCCTGCTCCGCCCTGGCCTTCACCTGGTCCTGCTCCGCCCTGGCCTTCGCCTGGTCCTGCTCCGCCCTGGCCTTCGCCTGGTCCTGCTCCGCCCTGGCCTTCGCCTGGTCCTGCTCCGCCCTGGCCTTCGCCTGGTCCTGCTCCGCCCTGGCCTTCGCCTGGTCCTGCTCCGCCCTGGCCTTCGCCTGGTCCTGCTCCGCCCTGGCCTTCGCCTGGTCGTCTGCTCCAAGTCTGGTCCTGTTCCCCTGCACAGACTTGGCCCTCCTTCCCTCCCCCAGGACCACCTCCGCGTCACCACCCTCCTGAACTTGTGTTTTGGGTTTTGTTTTGGGTGTTACACTAGGGGCGTCGGGAGCCGCCCATAGGGGGGAGGCTATGTCACGTTGTGGGTTTTGTTTTGCTTTGTGTATCACGTGTTTCCTTGTTTGTCATGTGATGCTGCCATGTGTCTTGTCTTTTGTTATGATTTTGCTCAGTGTCCACAGGTGTTTCTTATTTACCACACCCCCTTGTTAGCTTGTTTAGCTTGTTTGTCTGTGTATTTATACCCCTGTGTTTCAGTTGTTGGGTGTCGGTTGTTGTTTAATGTCACTCGGTTCCTGCCTGTTCATCTGTCCTGTTCTGAGGTCCCTGGATTATCTGTTAGTGTAATTAATAAATGCTTGCGATTGGATTCACTCTCTGTTTCGTTCCTGACCGGATGTGACACCATGCTGCCAATAAAAATGAAGACAAGCCGGTCTTCGATATAGCCGTCAGTGCAGTGTTGTGTTGAGTTATGTGTGCGGTTTCCAGTGTGTGTCCCCAACACAGCTACACTTCCCTCGCGGACAGACCAGCACCATCCAAAAACTCAATGAACCGCACATCAAATCACATCAGAACTATATTAAACTCTCCGTCAGAGCTGAAGCGCCAGTGAAGGCAACAGCACTGATGTGTTCAAGGGAATTACGATGGCAAATGCATTCTGTCCAAAAAAAAAAAAAAAAAAATGAGACTGTTGATTCAATAAATCAAAGAATGTCCTGAGGTCTTGGATGGCTTAAGATATTAAATTATGAAATTTCTGATGAATGTCAGATGCATTTCTCAATACACTGTTTGATATTCCAATGATCTTGGTTAATCCTGAGGCAAAAGCTTTCTTTAAATGTTCTGTTCTGTGTACTGAAACACGCCGATTAGACACGCGCTGCGATAGGCAAAAACATTACCAATGTTTCAATTGCAGAGGACAGATCCTATTAAAAAAGCCAAAGTCAACAAACCATATAAACTATAAAGGATTCAACTGTAAATTGTGTCTGTAAGTGTAACCAATTGTTTAAATTCAGCTAGTGACTGAACACAATGACTTTAAAGTATCCGGTGCTTTTATCAGATATTCCTTTTCATATGGCGTAATAAAGCTGTTTGTGAACGTAAAAGCCAAGTTCCAAAGATCAGATTAATGAAGTTGTCTCCTGAAATAAAGAAGTGATTCTGAACTGAAACGAGTCGTCAGTAATTCAGTCCGCTGATCCAGTTTGTAACTCATTAGCATAATGCCCGACCTTGTCCTGATTGGCTGAGCAGTGTCTCTTAGCTCCGCCCTCAAACACTGTAGTGTATCTGAGACTGGGAGAGTTCGGCTCGTGTAGTTCGTGTCGAAGAGTCGCTGTTTTCTGAAACCCTCGCCATCGTCACTGCTCGTATCACTGTGATCAAGAGCTGAGATTCAGATATGATAATGAGCGTTCTGACCAATCAGAGCAGAGCGGCTCTCAGAGAGGCGGGGCTTAGCTTCGACGGAAGCGTTTCAGACACTGAGAGGAAAGAGCTGAAGCTGCAGTGGAGATTATGAGGAAATCAGTGTTTCTGAGCTGGAATGATGTAAACCTGTTAGAGGAGACGCTAAAACAACATTAGGAAAATAGCAGAATAGGGGCGGTTTAAATGTCCCACACAGCCACGATTACCAGGTGCCTTTTTGTTAAATATTCAGTAATCAGTGCAAACGTTTGTAACAATAAGAGGCGAGTGAGGCTTAATCATATCTTAACGGCAAATCTACTTATAATAATACTTTTCAGTATATTTGTACAATCACTGGCTAAACAAGCACCATTTAATCAATGTAATAAATGAGGCTCACTGCACATTTTTTAAACACATGCAATATGATCCTTTCCATTTGTCTAAAAGTCATTCGTTAGGATAATGAAACGTAAAAAATAGTTTTCAAGCACACAGTTTTTCATAACATTAACAAGCCATGTGTGATTGACTTTACGGTCAAAGCTGTGCAGCGTGTGTGCGACTCTAAAAGCACATGACAAACAGTCTCGTAAAACAGGCGTTTTTCCTTCAGCGCTCTCCCAGTGTCTAAACATCATGTATCTGTGACTTTTATACGTCAACAGATCGTGACGCGTGTTCCCGCAGGCCAACGTCAGCACACTCTAAAAAATGCTGGGTTGTTTTAACCCAATTTTGGGTCAAATATGGACAAACCCGAAATGTTGGGTTAAAAATGTAATGTAAAAATTTAACCCAACGGCTGGGTTAGTCCATATTTGACCCAAAGTTGGGTTAAAACAACCCAGCATTTTTTAGAGTGCACAGGGACAGACGATAGCGGTGCGGCCAGAGGCTTTCTGGCTCCTAACAATCACATTTTACAGTCGACGGAGACAATACAAGAGTAATAATACATGGCATTCCTGCAGCACTCGCCTGATGACACGAGATCGGCCAAGTCACTCATCTTCCAGCTTTTTCTGGATTGGAAAATAAGCAGTGTTTACATTCCTTTCGCTCAGCATTTGGAGAAACGTTATAAATCTGGCAGGACCACAAGCGCACAACAGATCCACGAGCTTTCAGGCGGATCACATGCAAACGCCTCTGCTTGGGGAACGAGACCATGCCTGGGCGAGCGAGTGGAGGAGGAGGAGGAGGATGAGGAGAATCCGGAGGAGGAGGAGGAAGATGAGGAGGATAATGAGGAGGATGAAGATGAGGGTGAGGAGGAGGATGAGGAGGATGAGGAGGGTAATGAGGAGGGAGAAGAGGATGATGAGGAGGGTGAGGATGAGGAGGGTGATGATGAGGAGGAGGGAGAGGAGGGTAATGAGGAGGGTGAGGAGGAGGGTTATCAGGAGGGTAATGGGGAGGGTGAGGGGGAGAATGAGGAGGATGAGGAGGGTGATGAGGAGGAGGATGAGGAAGAGGAGGGTGAGGAGGAGGATGAGGGTGAAGAAGATCAGGAGGGTGAGGAGAAGAGGAGGGTGAGGAGGAGGAGGAAGAGGAGGGTGAGGAGGAGGAGGAAGAGGAGGGTGAGGAGGAGGAGGAAGAGGAGGGTGAGGAGGAGGAGGAAGAGGAGGGTGAGGAGGACGAGGATTCTTTTTTATCTTTCGCGCAGGTCATGTTTTGAAAGACGATGTCCTGTAGCTTACTGATGTAAATAAATAAAAATGTATACAAAGATTTGATGATGTCCGACCAAAAATGTGATGGTACTTTGGATTTAAATGTTTGTCCCTCCAAAGCCTATTTATAAGCCTTTTTACCCTGGCAAAAAGTGGTGGGGACATGTCCCACCCGTCGCCCGTAAATGACGCCTATGGAGGAGGGTGATGTCACTGCTGCAACTGTGCCTTTACTGACATCACCAAAAATGAACGTTCCGTCATCATTTACTCGCTCCAAACCTGCAGGACATTATCTTATGAACAAAAGCAGTGGATATATTCATCAGAAAATCCTCTTTATGTTCCACATACAGGATGGGAATGAAACGAGGAAGAGTAAATAAATGCAATAAATGAACTACTCCATTAACGGTGGGAGAAAACCATAGTTTGGGTTCAAACACATTTCAGAATCAGTAATATTATTGATTGGACAGCACTGACACTATCAGATGAGAACAAACATTGAACTGAATAATGACAATATTGCCGTTTTAGAGCTTGAGTTTTGAGTTTGTGTCATATTTGATGAAGTTTGCATCACTGATTCTGCTATTTTCCTGTTTATTATTGAAGCTTCATGGAAATGACCAGCGCTGTAGAACTACGGCTGCTGTCCAGCGCTGTGTCCAGAGCGCACCGCAGGAGGGAGGCGGAGAGACATGATCCATCAACATGGACAGACTATAAACAGGCGAATGACACGTGGCAATATAAAACTGCGATTTCAAATAAACAACACGTGTTTAGAGACACATCTCAACAATAGAGCAGCGACACGGCACTGAGCGATCATTACAACTCATAACTCACAGGCCAGGGAGTTTAAATAAACACACACACACACTCTCTCTCTCTCTCTGTAACACACTCACACAAGAAACTTATTTCAAACTAGAAATGTATCTTGTTTCCGTCTATCGGAAGAATTGCATAAAACATCCATCTCTGGCAGACAGAAATCCACTGAAATTGTCAAGCTGATGCACATTAACTTGCTCTCACAAGTGTATAAGATTCTACATTTGAGTCAGTTTCAGGGATATTTGGAATATGGGATTTTGTCCATTTTAACAGCTTCTAAAGCTACCGAGAGTTCAAACACGCAGTATCGTAACTACGCTGATATGAGATTAAACAATAAAGGCCTTAAACATGAAGATTTCAAAAGAGAAGTTTCATAAGAACAAGCATCTAAAATGACATTAATATATCTTTCCCACTTCTTGAATTAAGAGACTCTGCTTGGCAGGTCCTGTGGGGTCACGGGGCTCCTCATCCGCAAAACCCACAAAACGTAAAAGTTGAGCCGCTCAACAAAAGGTCATAGACTATGTATTGGGCCAGGGAAAAGTGAATCTGTCCACCTGACAAACAAGACCGCATAGGTTCATTTAAACCCACCCTGAATATGTCCTTAAGGGCCACATCATTACAGTCCAATAGGTAAGAGAGAGTTCACAATACTCTCATAGTCCTCTATGGTGAGGTCTCCTTGACACAGATTTAGGAGAGAAAGTTGTATAGAGAACCAAAGTGGAGTTTATGGCAAACAAGAATTAAACATGAAACAAAAACATGATGCATGAACTCAGAACACAAACACAACGCTTACCAACAGTGGTTACAGGGAAACATGTAACCCTTGTTCCCTGAGAAAGGGAACGAGACACTGCGTTGGTGACGGCACTATGGGAACGCCCTTCAGCGCAGCGGGTCTGAATTTATGAATGAAAGCGAATCCAATCCTATTGGGGTTGTGTGATGACGTAGCGTGTGACGGTATAGGTGGACGTTTACAAAAGCACGCCGGCACACGGAAATGAGAAATTAACTCATTTCTGAGAGTTGAAATGAACACAGAAATGAACCTCCTCAGAGACGGGTTCAAGTGCCTTAGGTCTAAAATTGGACACGACCGTCCACCCTCCATTGGGAACTATGAAGTACCGGCTGTAGAGCCCGGACCCCCTGACTGTGTCACAGTCCTCCGTCTGCCCCAGTCTGTCTTGTCATCAGCACTACACTTCCCAGGATCCTTTTGTCTCCTCCCCTGAACTCACTCCATCAGCCACCTGTTCCTCGTTTTGATCATCTGTTTCACCTGTTTCCACTCCATTATGTTTGATTCTTCCATGTATTTAGTTCCCTCTGTTCCATTCAGTCCTTGTCGGTCGATGTTGTATGTTACCCGGTGTTACCCTGTCTTCCTACCTGTATTTTGAAATAAATGAGTATCTTCGTGTTCATCTGGACTCTCACTCACTCCTGCACCCAAACCGTGACAGACTGGTGGGGGAACATGCTCTATGGCCCCTTTTTCCAGCAGCGAGTGAACTTCCTGTCCAACACCAGACCCTGCTCTGGGGTCGCTGAAGTCAAGACCACCTCGTTGAACTTTGGTGGGCGGACCTGGAAATATTCGTGAGGTTTTGCCATGCCTCTGTAACCAGCCCCTCGGGGATGGTGTCCGGTGTTTTGTGCGAGTCTTTGACGGCACCCTGAAGCGGACAACCAGTAGGGAAAGACTGACCATGACTCACAGTGTGCGAACCTGAACACTGTCTGACTGCAGGCCTTTGGGGCAGAGTTGCACAACTCATTGTGTAAATCCAGGAAGAATGGTAGAGACCAGCGTGGAGGCTGTGCACGCTGCTGCTGGAAGAGCTCGTCAAGTTTGCTTTTAACACACGCTTCCTGCCTCTCTTGTGGCCAAGAAATATCAAGTTTGGCCACAGCTCTCCTTCACCTTTCCTCTTCAGTTATGCATTTCTTCCACCAGACAAAAAATGCTGAAAATCAAGTATCTGAGTCGGGACCTCTGGTTGAGTTGACTCGGAATGACCCATTAATATATCGCCATGAATAAAAAAAGAAACTTGCAGAACAACAATTGATGGTTTTATGATCCTTCACATCCATTGTCGATGTTTCCAATACCAACACAAGTCCTTTTTCATCTGTTCGTCAGCTTGATAACCAAGATAATGTTGACTACGACACAGAAAACTGGACTGGACAACCGAAACAAAAGCTGAGGTTTATAGGATAATAAATAGGATCTGGGAGATTTAGTCGTGCAGGAATTAGGTATTTTAATATAAGAAATGCTTACATTCAAATGTCATATTTGACTTTAGATCAAGATCTGGCCGTAGTGTAAACTGGCCTTTATTTAGCTCTTCTGGGCCTGAAACACACGTTTGATTTATTCAGGCCTAAACGCAGTCCAGAAACACTCTCCAAGGTGAGCTCATGAAGAAACTCTCGGCTGTAATTGGGCTGATTAGATGCTATTAGAGGAGTTCACGGAGGAGAAGCACGAGCTGCAGTCCGGCTGTAGAGGCGCTCTCGACTCGTGTTTATACGTGATCGATAAACATCAATCCGGCTGCACCTACACACCAATCCTGGGCTTGACGTTAGCCAGGTATTCGCTCGGATTGTTTTTTGTGGCATTATTTTCTGTGTGTCCAATTTTCTCTCAAGATTTGCACGCGGTCATTTATCAAACGCAGTAAGTGTGTTTACACAGTGTCTATTCAGTTTATGGCTGTAAAGGTGATCGGGGGGGAACAAAACACATTTAAATCTGATGTGATTGTATTTTTTTTTTTTACATTAACCCTTTGATGCATGATCTTTAAAACTCACTTTTGTATTTATTGTGTGATATTAAACCTAAACCAGCATGATTTGACCCTTCACCTTTGACCCTTCCTCACAATGTTTTATGACTGAGTTATGATGTTGTTCAGGCTCGTGTTGTTCGTGTCGAAGAGTCGCTGTTTTCTGAAACCCTCACAATCGCCATTGTTCGTATCACTGTGAT
Source organism: Pimephales promelas (assembly GCF_016745375.1). The sequence goes on along the minus strand of NW_024121688.1, from coordinate 2,791,712 downwards.
CAAGAGCTGAGATTCAGATATGATAATGAGCGTTCTGACCAATCAGAGCAGAGCGGCTCTCAGAGAGGCGGGGCTTAGCTTCGACGGAAGCGTTTCAGACACTGAGAGGAAAGAGCTGAAGCTGCAGTGGAGATTATGAGGAAATCAGAGTTTCTGAGCTGGAATGATGTAAACCTGTTAGAGGAGACGCTAAAACAACATTAGGAAAATAGCAGAATAGATTCAAGCGGTTTGCTTAAACTTGATCTACTGAGGAACAGAAAATGATTTAAATAAAGATAATTGCACATTATAAAAGTGAAACTTTTTTCTAGTTGTTGGCCAACAAAAACAGTTATTTCAAGTTCCAGCATGTTGTAAAGCATTTCCTCGGTGAGGTTGCTCATGCTGGGCATCGGTTCACACGAGGCAGGCCCCGCTTTAACATCAAATAAAGCATTTGTGCCGCATTTTCGCTGACTTAATGCTCAGGGAATTTGATTCTTGTGATTCCAAGAGTTTCTAGGTAAGAGTTGTCTGTGATATCATCAGAAGTGACATCATGTCTCGAGTCAGAACGCGTTTGCTGATGAACGACTTCATGTGTGTGTTGTCATGACAGGTGTGTGTTGTCTTGACAGGTGGATGAAGGAGTGAAAAAGCTCTTGTTAATAATGAACGACAGATGGTAGATTACACTTTGATTGCAAAACCTCGTTCCAGCACATCAATTTGAGGCGCTTTGCGGAGAAGGCTGTCAAACGTATTAAAAGCTCTTAAAGCAGTAATTAGCACACAGAATTAGTCAAACCAAACATTATTCATTATTCAATATTTTTTTACTAACCCTAACCCTGTGAAATATCCACTGGTCATATTTTATTACCATTTTCCGAATATTCTGTGATAATGTGAGAAATGTTGAAGGCGTCTGAATGATTTAAATTTAATTTAATTTTGGTTTGACTGTATGTGTGTGAAACTGGGAAAGGCTTCCATTAGATAAGAGTAGATGTGTTATATGTGGAACTGCGGGTCCCCAGACGGCCATTACTCCCAATCTCCGGTTTCAGAGCGAGTCTCGCTCAAGCCTGTTGCTCTTGGCTTTCCACCAAAGCGTGAAACTATGAAAATCGTCCAGTCATGGCCTGAAGAGCTCAAACCGCCGGTGTTCTCCAGCCCAGAGAAGCCAGTGGAGATACCGTCCCACAACTGGAGCTGGATGTTCCCCGGCTCTGCCAGCGTCAGATAAACGCCCAGCTTCCTCAGCCGGTTTATCAGCATCTCTCATGTGTCGAGACCCTTCAGACAACAGGACAGAAATAGCCTGGACGTGTTGTGTAGCACTCATGGAAACAAAGCCTTGATGGCAGACCCGAACACTGCAGTGGGGTCAACTCAGCCATTCCTCTGTGTGATGATGAACAGCTAAAGAGATGAGGATTTTATTACTCTAAAAGCCGTTCACACTGGCTACGTTTACATGCAATAATCCGCTAATAATGGGATTGATGGCTCAACCGCATGGAAATAGCGCAATGATGTGGAAATAGAAAAATGACGTGGAAATAGCGTAATGACGTGGAAATAGAAAAATGACGTGGAAATAGCGTAATGACGTAGCAATAGCATAATGATATGGAAATAGCAAAATGACGTGGAAATAGCATAATGATATGGAAATAGTATAATGACGTGGAAATAGTATAATGACGTGGAAATAGTATAATGACGTGGAAATAGCGTTAATGATGTGGAAATAGCGTAATGACGTGGAAATAGCAAAATGATATTGAAATACGCAATGACATGGAAATAGCAAAATGACGTAGAAATAGCGCAATGATGTGGAAATAGCAAAACGATATGGAAATACGCAATGACGTGGAAATAGCGCAATGACGTGGAAATAGCATAATGACGTGGAAATAGCGTAATGACGTGGAAATAGCATAATGACGTGGAAATAGCATAATGACGTGGAAATAGCGTAATGACGTGGAAATAGCGTAATGATGTGGAAATAGCAAAATGACGTAGAAATAGCAAAATAATATGGAAATAGCGCAATGACGTGGAAATAGCAAAATGACGTGAAAATAGCGTAATGACGTAGCAATACCATAATGATATGGAAATAGCAAAATGACGTGGAAATAGTATAATGACGTGGAAATAGCGTTAATGATGTGGAAATAGCGTAATGACGTGGAAATAGCAAAATGATATGGAAATACGCAATGACATGGAAATAGCAAAATGACGTAGAAATAGCGCAATGATGTGGAAATAGCAAAACGATATATGGAAATACGCAATGACGTGGAAATAGCGCAATGACGTGGAAATAGCATAATGACGTGGAAATAGCGTAATGACGTAGCAATAGCATAATGATATGGAAATAGCGTAATGACGTGGAAATAGCGTGATGATGTGGAAATAGCAAAATGACGTAGAAATAGCAAAATAATATGGAAATAGCGCAATGACGTGGAAATAGCAAAATGACGTGAAAATAGCGTAATGACGTAGCAATACCATAATGATATGGAAATAGCAAAATGACGTGGAAATAGCAAAATGACGTGAAAATAGCGTAATGACGTAGCAATACCATAATGATATGGAAATAGCAAAATGACGTGGAAATAGCATAATGACGTGGAAATAGTATAATGACGTGGAAATAGCGTTAATGATGTGGAAATAGCGTAATGACGTGGAAATAGCAAAATGATATGGAAATACGCAATGACATGGAAATAGCAAAATGACGTAGAAATAGCGCAATGATGTGGAAATAGCAAAACGATATGGAAATACGCAATGACGTGGAAATAGCATAATGACGTGGAAATAGCGTAATGACGTAGCAATAGCATAATGATATGGAAATAGCGTAATGACGTGGAAATAGCGTGATGATGTGGAAATAGCAAAATGACGTAGAAATAGCAAAATAATATGGAAATAGAGCAATGACGTGGAAATAGCAAAATGACGTGGAAATAGCGTAATGACGTGGCAATAGCATAATGATATGAAAATAGCGCAATGACGTGGAAATAGCAAAATGACGTGGAAATAGCGTAATGACGTGGCAATAGCATAATGATATGAAAATAGCGCAATGACGTGGAAATAGCAAAATGACGTGGAAATAGCGTAATGACGTGGAAATAGCGCAATGACGTGGAAATAGCGTAATGACGTAGCAATAGCATAATGATATGGAAATAGCGCAATGACGTGGAAATAGCGTGATGATGTAGAAATATGAAAATTGACGTAGAAATAGAGCGATGATGTGGAAATAGCGCAATGACGTAGAAATAGCGCAATGACAGGAAAATGACGCAATGACGTGGAAATAACGTAATGATGTGAAAATAGTGTATTGACGTAGCGATAGCATAATGATGTGGAAATAGCGTAGTGATGTAGAAATAGCGTAATGACGCAGCAATAGTGTAATGATGTAGAAATAGCGAAATGATGCGGAAATAGCATAATGACGTGGAAATAGCGAAATGACTTAGCAATAGCATAATGATATGGAAATAGCGCAATGATATGGAAATAGCATAATGACGTGGAAATAGCGAAATGACTTAGCAATAGCATAATGATATGGAAATAGCGCAATGATATGGAAATAGCGTGATGATGTGGAAATTGCACAATGACGTGGAAATAACGTAATGATGTGAAAATAGCGTGTTGACGTAGCGATGGCATAATGACGTGGAAATAGCGTAGTGATGTAGAAATTGCGTAATGACGCAGCAATAGTGTAATGATGTAGAATGACGGAAGCTCTCCAGATCTGGCAGATTCCCGTATCCGGCGGTCCTCCTCCTCAGTCCAGCCGCTCGTCTCCCACAGGGATCGGCTCAGGGCGGGGACGGCCGACGCTGGGTTTTATTCACATTTCTGATGTTTGTTTTTGGATCACTGTCCTGTTTTAAGATCCAGCCACGGCCCGTTAAACGATTTCTAGCACAGGCTGTCGGGTTGTGATTTTTCCTCAGTTGGTGTGTGATCGAGTCCATGATGGTGTGTGTCTGAACAAGAAGTCCAGGACCTCCAGCAGAAGATTAGGCATTAAACAGTATTTCATTTACACACGAGTATTTCACCCATATTGAGTGTTTGCTGTCAAAAAAGCTTTTTTTTTTTTTTTTCATCTGAAAAAAAAAAAGCGTTTTTGGCAGCAAACATGTAATATGGGTCTGGATCATACAGGAATAAATTAGCCCATGTGTAAATGAAACACTCTCTTGGATCTGTAATGCTGTGGGCCTAAATTTCTTTCAGGTTTTTTTTCTTGGTGCATCACCCCGACATGTACTACTGAATTAAAACATGCTCATCACAGCAGAGATTTCATTTTATGGGTGAATAGCATTTAAATTAATTTTGAACAAATTAACAGATTTATTAAATACAGAGCCAGACGTCACAGCTCCTGATGTTCACTCGTCTCACTAGAGCCAGTGTGACGGGTCATGATCATCTTCATAGACGTGTTCTGCAGCAGTGATGCGGCGGCGGTGTCGTCAGCTCCCTCCGCTGGACACGAGGAGGCGCTCAACGCCGGACAACAGATTTGACTTCATGTTTCTAAACGCCCTGTTCCCCTTCCAGCATCTTATCAAGCTGACGAATGAACCTTCATATCCTCATAACCAGCGATACTGCGTTACTCAAACAGCAATTAGACATCCTAAAGAAATGCAGTTTGAATTACAGTTAACAGATATGAATGTAAGGGAAATATAATATATACTGGAAAACATTCAACCGAGGAGCAGCGTATGCAGAAATAAACGCTGATAATGTGAGCATATTTATTTTAGGTTATTGCATTGCTTGAGAAAGCAGAGAGAGTTCCTATGTGTCTGAACATCACTATTCGTATCCCAGGATTCCACAGTGTTACAGAGACACTGAAGGGGGATCTTCATAGTATATTAATAATGACATATTAATACATACGAACAGACAGGGTTTGATGTTACTAAAGAGGTCTAATACGTCTGAACTAATAGTTCAGATTCCAGATCTACTGCTGATTAAATAAGTATTTGTGATCATGTGACTATGTGCAGTGTGTTTTGGATCATTAAGTTTTAGATCTGTAAGAGTTTCTAGAATATCTCACGTTTGGCCAGTATCTGTACACACACAGACAGGATTCACAGGGTAAAGGATAAAGGTTTCAGCGAAGTAAGTCACTGTCAGGCATAGGATCAAATTCTTGTTTCTTAATATCTTCTCTTCTAGCGCCACCCAGTGGCCTCTGAAGGTTCCTGCGTTCAGGCAGTTCTCCATCAACCAAACACACATGAAACACATCAAACATGACTAAAGCTGCTTTTACAATCCGCTACCAGTCAAAACTCATGTGTGTTCACTGGTGTTCATGGATTACTGACACAGGCCATGTGTTTGGTTTGCACACATTCAGACATTTGGGGAATTTGATTACCGGTAGTCATGTTGTTTATTATTTTGGCACGGCCTTTTCTCCAGGTAAAAGTTATAAGCTTTAAATCATTTTAAATAATCTCAGCTTCAGTTCTCATGCTTTCCTTTTTAAAAGTGTTCATTATTTAGAGCTCTTGAAAGCTGTTTTTTTTGGCTGGTAATACAGCACATTTTCACAACTTTTCATGCATTCAGACTCAAATTTAAGATTAAAATGTCATCATTTTTCTTCCTAGACATAAAGTGTTTCAAAGAGGCTTGTCTATTCATTCAAGCATCACGTAAACTCAGTTGACAAATGAAATAGTTTAATTTTTGAATACTTTTTAAAATAATTAATTATTTTTTTTTATTTAAAAAAAAAACTAATATTTGATTGACCCTCTTCACTTTTGAGACGCTCAGATGCGGAAGGCGGACTCGCCATAAAGAGAGAGTACATTAAATATATTTTTTCGTGTTCCCATTTGCTCAAATAACAAAAGAAAATCTCCAATTTCCAAAAGAGAAATAACAGTTAAATAGTGAGAGATTAAAGGTAGTCAGAGAGAAATATGTCAAGGTAATCACTGCTGTTTTTTTGTTTGTTTGTTTGTTGGCAATTTGAAGCTAAAGTAACATCATATAAAGTATAGTGTTTATGTAAATACAAATGAAAATATATTTTACAAACGCGATGCTTATGATCGTTAAAAGCGCGTCATCAGTCAGAGATGAAGGCCAGTTTGTTTACAGTGATTGATTTGAATAAAGTGACGGTTTGTCTTTGGCATAGCAACAGCAGGCTGACCCATCGTGTAAACACTGAATTGCTATGGAGACAGCGGTTTAAAGCAGATCCAGTCAGTTCAGTCAGTCAAACTCATCGGCAAAATGGAAAACAACGAGCAGTCAAAAGTGGACGAAAGATATGGATATTTAGAAAACTGTGTGTTAAAAACGTTTAATCTAAAGTCTGACCGCTGGCAAAAATGTCTTGCCGTAGAAGAACAACGACAGGTCATTCAGGACTTTTTAGATAAAACCGACCAGACGACTCTCGTCGTCTCGCTCGACTCCTCCGGACAGCTGATCCCAAATCTCGGGTTCTCGGGACGCGGGAAAAATAAATCTGTTTATTTTCTGAAAGAGAGCAAAACAGCGCTGTCCGTCAATACCATGAAAACACATTTAACTTGGGGAAGTATGTCTCATTCTCCTTTGGAGGAGTTCTCGGTGCTTCTGGAAGAGGTGAGTCGAGTTCGCGCTGCCCGGTTGGCTAAAGAATCATTCTTTTGAATCGGTTCTTTGTAAATGAATCACTTAATCAGATTTTTCAAAATGATTAAAACCGTTTGTGCGTTACATAGCGTTGTATTTATATTTTATATTATTTATATTATTTATAATTCATTTGTAAATAATAAAAAAATAATGAGAGCATTTTTAGCTATCAAATTGACAAACACAGTGTTTGATACAAACTGCAAAGCTATTAAAGGATTAGTTCACTTTTGAAAAAACTTTTGCTGATAATTTACTCACCCCCATGTCATCCAAGATGTCCATGTCTTCCTTTCCAAAGTCGAAAAGAAATTTAGGTTTTTGATGAAAACATTCCAGGATTTTTCTCCATATAATGGACTTCAATGGGAACCGGATGGTTCAAGTATCAAAAGACGGTTAATAACTGTTTCAGATGCAGCTTCAAATGTCTTTAAACGACACCAGACGATGAATAAGGGTCTTATCATGCAAAACGATCGCTTATTTCAAAACTTATTCCAAAAATGTAACTTATGCTAGCCTTGCTATATTCTCTGAGGCGCGTTTGTAACGTCACGTAATACGTAATTACGTTCAAAAGGTCACGGGCGACGTAGCCGGAAGTACAGAATCAAAATCGTCCGACATCGTTGTTTTTCCTTTTAATTCCTTTTTTGTAAACGGTGTGTTTGAGTTAGTTTGCACGTTCAACCTATGCGTTCAACTTGTAAACACTGACTCTGTACTTTCGGCTACGTCGCCCGTGACCTTTTGAACGTAATTACGTAATACGTGACGTTGCAAACGCGCCTCACAGAATATAGCAAGGCTAGCATTTGTCCTTAGAAAAGTTACATTTTTGGAATAAGTTTTGAAATAACCGATCGTTTCGCATGATAAGACCCTTCTCATCGTCTCCGCACCGCGCGCTCACCGTGCCACAAGTAATGTGCGCTAACAAAGTAAATAGCATCAATTTTGATTTAATGACGACTTAAAAATAACAGCTGTTTTATAGTTCAATGAGTTTTATTTTATTTTACAATATTTCAGCAATCCGTTGTGATGTCCGAACGGTTCATTTGAGTCGGTTCTTATCAAAGAATCACCAGGTCTGGAAGAATCAGTTCACATTAATTTGCACTGTTTTGTTCAAGAATAAGTTATATGATAATTCAGAACAAAGAACTTATATATTCAACTACAACTGATTGAAACCAAATAAGCAATTACATTTAAATTACTTTTAACTTTTAATTTTAATATCACATAACATAACAAATTATGAACAAATGCCGGTTTCTCTTTACCCATACTGTATAATGAGTGTTGCTCGGTGAGTTTACTGTCTAGTGGAAGAAAAAAGTGTACTTGATGGTGTAATAGGCCTAACATTCAATGTGTTTAAATTATAACAACCGATTCCAGATGCACTTCTCTTCCACAGCTCAGCTAAAGTCCTGAAAGCATTGCCATACTGTGGCTGTTGTTAGAAATGTGTTTATTACTTTTATTTAATAATGAGAAGTATTTTCATTTGCAAAAATGATTTTGCAAAAGCACAGGTTAGCCCAGCTAACAAATGTGTTAACATTCAAACATAACAAATTGCTAACATTCCCTTTAAGTTACTGTATGATATCGCTATTTCTGAATGTTTTCTGAACATTCAAAACATCAATTTTTTAAAAATGTAGTTTTCTGTTGGTTAAACGAACATGGCATTATCATTTTTCAAACATAACGAGAGATGTTACTTTTGATTATCCGAACGTTCTGAAACATTTAATGAATTCTAAATGTTTCAGGAAAAATGTTCCATGAAGGATGGCAGGGTTCCCGCGGATCCTTAAAAAGTCTTAAATAGATTTTTAAAATATAAGGCCATAAAACTGCTTCTATGGGGCCATAACATGAGCTACAAGGTAATGGAGCCTTTTATACATTGTTGTGTTTCTTTAGAAATAATTAAAGGACAAACGAGGTCTTCAAATGCCTCAGATGTAAAGTTATTCGCTGTCAAAGTGACGCCAAAATGAATGGGAGTCAATGGGAATGCTAACGCAAGTGAAGTTCTGCTACAAGATGTCAGCTCCCGCGAGGCTTCAACTTCCGGTCGATGGATTACCCCCTTGGTCCTGCCAGGGAATGTCTAATTGAAGAGAATCGGCACTGGCTGGTTACTTCCGGGTTCTGGACTGGCTGCAGTAACGCGTCTCTGTCCATGCGGGGGCGCTCGCGGTCGAGTGCAGAATGAATGGGAGTCAATGGGGTTTCACCCCCAGAAATCCACTTTTCTCAGGATGCAATATTTTTTCAAGTAATTTGAAAGTTGCATTCAAAAGGGAGGGATAAGAAAATACACTCTAAATTAGACAGTCTCTGGTAATAAGTAGAACGCGGCAGTAGTTGTGCAAGTAGTCCATTCTTAATATTTCGCAGACTAGAATTTCAAAATGAAAACCTAGCAGATGCAACAGACAGCGATGATTTCTTGAATGAAATCCGCGCTTTGAACGAATCAGTTTAACGATTCAATGAACAATCACTTGCTTCTTTCCCGAATAAATCAGCCGTTTGAACAAACCAGTTGAATGAATGACTCCCTCAACTCGCTTTTAAGACAGTGATTTACCGCCGCCTACTGGCGGTTTTAGTTTCATATTTAAAGTAAAATGTTAAAATTAGAAATCATTTCATATTTAAATATTGAAGATTATTATTATTATTTTTTTTAAAACTATCTCATAGCTTTATTCATGCAATTGTTAATGGAGTGTAAATATTAATGCCACTTCTGATGCTGCTTCTGTCACCACTGCACTGCAAAGATGGATTTTGATTGAATGATTTAATTTGACTGCTAACAGTGGTATTGTATAATTATTGTGCAATTCAGTATTATTGAATAAATAAGTATAATTACTGTATAATTTAATTTGAATGTTAGTTTTTGACATAACTCTAAATAAGTTTAGAAAAAAATGTTAATAAATATGTGAAAGTGCCCCTGGAAATCAATTTAAGGTGGCAAATATTGCACATTAATGAATCATTTCTGTCACTGCTGTGAACTGACCACTGCATAGAATATGAAAAATAGGAATATCTTCACGAGTCTGCCGTCAACAACAGGCCTAAACCAGCCATGGCACCAGCACAAAAACACAATCAGTAAAATATCATCTAATTATTATCAACAAAACGTTGAAAATATTGAGATACATTTTGGCCCCTAATTTCAGGTCTTAAAAAGGTCTTTAAAAGCCTTAAATATGACTTTAAGAAGTGTGCAGGAACCCTGCGGATGTATAAATAATGTTTTTGTGCTAAAACTTTTATTATTATATAACTTTGATTTTACTGGAAAAACATTTGTTCATAACTTTGAGAGAACGTTAGCTTTAGTTCTGAGAACGTTCCCTGTTTGGATGTGCTATTATAGACTGATTGTTCTTCCTGCATGACTTGAGTTTCAAATGAACCATTGTTCATGGCTTACATATATAGTGTAGGTCAACAAACACCAGAGCCGTTCCCCAGCAATGAGGCGAGAGAGTCTCGGCTCGTCCCCACAGGAGCAGCTTCATTAACACTGGGTCTCTGTGGAGGAGACGAGAGATCATTACCATAATCTCATCAGCTCCTAACGGTGGCCTTTAATCACAGCATGACTAGCCCTCTTCTAACCCATTGTGGAATTATATACTTTGCACCACAAACTGGTTTATTAATGGGTTATAGTAAAGGCTGCTGGTTTAAGGGAGTAGATCACCTCAGGATTAAAGTATCCTGATAGTTTATCTCCACGTCATCCAAGATGTTCATGTGTTTCTTTCTTCAGTGGAATAGAAATGAAGGTTTTTGAGGAACACACCCCAGGGTTTCTCCATATAATGGACTTCAATGGGGTCCAATGGGTCAAAGGTCAGATGTGGGTTTCAGTGCAGCTTCAAAGTCTCGACACGATTCAGCCGAGGAATAAGGGTCTGATCTAGCAAAACGATCGGTTATTTAATAAATAAATAACAAAGTTTAAGTTTTATAAGCTCAAACGCTCGCCTTGCTCTGTTCTGTGATGAGCGTTCGTGACTCTCGTGTTCGAACTCGTTCATCAAAATGAACAAATCTTTTTTCGAGTCATGACCCTTATTCATCGTCTGTGTCGTTTAAAGCCCTTTGAAGCTGCACTGAAACTGTCTTTTGGACCTTGAACCGTTTGGACCCCATTGAAGTCCATTATATGGAGAAAATCCTGGAATGTTTTCATCAAAAACCTTTTTCTTTTCGACTGAAGAAAGAAAGACATGGACATCTTGGATGAGTAAATTATCAGCAAAAGGTGGACTACTCCTTTAAGATCTCGGTGTATAACTTCTTGTAGTTCCTGCGTCTCTGACTTAAAGTCGTTGGGTTAAAGGTCTCCACAAACATTGTCACAGCATAAAATTTCATTGACTAATTTTTAATTTTCTTCATTTTAGCTTGTGGAACCGTATCTGTCCGATATGAGGAACAACCGGGGCGTTCCTCAGGTTTTTCTCAGGACCTCCTGCGACAAGTCCACGATCTTCAAAACAAAGTGTTTGTCATGATGGGAAAGTCAAAGCCAAACGTACCTTCCTTTGCCTTCAGGATTGGAGAGGCTCTTGCAGCTTCCTCATGAAGGAGATAAGAGGTAAAACTGGGATTTAAATAAACATGCTTTTTTCGTCTGAAATATTTAATTTGCATTTTCAATTGG